>JAMAFX010000110.1:0-74084 GCA_023625875.1 Trichocomaceae sp. PYS4502
TGCCTCAGCCGATCTTTCAATAGACTGCTCCACCGAGGTGGAGAGGTTTAATATGGTGTCTACAAAATAGATCCATAGGCCTGGGTTTATTCTACGCGTCGGAATCCGACGCGTAGAGTAACCCCAGAATACGCGTAGTTAAATAACGCGCGGGAGCCCCTATCCACACCGCGCAGCGGGAGAGTGCGCATAAAGTAGAGTGCACATAAAGTAGAGTGCGAAGAAATAAGAGTCGCTATCTTTTAGTTAGTACTATGTAACTATACAAAGGATGGCAATGTCTTAGCCCCAAGCAGCCGCATCGGGTATGGCCCGCGTCCCCTGAGGCTGGGAAGATAACATGCGACGTCTCACGATCGCACACTTCGACGTATATAAGGATGAAAACATCGTTATTTGTTATTTCAAATTGGAAATACTCAATGGGAAATTATTTCTAAAGATCCAGGAACGCAATATTTTCGGAATCGCGCGTGCGTTAACGGAGCTAAATATATGGATTAACCAGTTGTAGTTACCTAGGCACCGACCGCGCGCTCACCGACTATTGCACGCCGATATTTTTGTTTATGTATCTGATTACGCGCTATTCCCTTTGCTTTTCTATTGATGCGTGCCCACTAGCTGTTTATCTTCATCATTCTCTCCAGCAAAGATAGGGTTGTTGCTTTCATTTGTGTTTCACTGTCTCGGAGATCGTGAATTCTAAACAAGTCGAGCATATCCATCTTCTAGGAGATAAAGGTGCAAAAAAAAGAGTATTAGAATGCGTCAGAAAAGGCCATCTGAGACGACGAGTAATGTCACATCGATAGCGAGTTCTACTAGCTTCCATCTCGACTGCCCGGATCGGCCATTTGACGACATTCTGAATTTTCGGGATGTTGGGAAATCGATTAATGAGTTCGCAGGCTCAAAGTATGTACAATCTTCTAATTCCGTTCCCGATTTTTTCTGTAGTGCTTAACTTAGTGATTGAAATTCTGACGAGTCTGCTTAGAATCTTGAAAGAAGACACACTCTTTCGCAGTGCTCGGGTATGTATGCTAATTTCTTACGTGGATGTACTTTTTACCACCGTCCAAGCAATACATTAGTACATACCTTCATCAAGTTACTGGGCTAATCGACTAATTTGCGTTCGCTTTTCGATTAATATAGCCAGACGACGCTTCGGAACGAGACAGACTGCGCCTCCAAGATGAAATTGGTCTGTCAACTATCGTTGATTTACGTTCAAAGTATGGTTTTTCTTCTTCCCCCTATTTATTTCGCACAACTTGCTCAGTTCATTTTCGTCCTCATGTACAGTACGGAGCATGAAATGGCCACTCGACGACGTCGAAATTCTCTCCCGCATTCGCCTCTGGAAGACGCCAACATTGCAAATACCCCTCCTGCTTATCAGGACCACCTTTTGAATCTGCCTGGAGCAGATCGACACTTTATCAGTCTCACGGGGCGTGCTTTTGAGAGGTTACTTTTGTGGCGTTTGGACTGGTATAATTTTATGTACAACGCCCGTTTCCAACTTTCTCCATTTATCCTTTTGAACAACAGCTGACTGTACGGAAAACAGGAAAGTATTGGGTTTCTTAATCGCCGGTTACCGCACCGATGCAGTTAAGATAATTGCATCACAGGTAATGAAGCCACGCGGCCTGATCGGCCTAGCTCAGGATACGCTCGATTGCGCTGGTGCTGAGATTCGGGAAATCTTCGATGTATTGGCTAAGGTTGACTCGTATCCCGTCTTGATTCATTGCACGCAAGGCAAGGACCGTACAGGACTTATTATTTTGTTACTGCTATTCCTAGTTGCGGATGCATCATTTGCATCATCAGAAACACAGATGGAAGGGCAAAGATCCATACCAGTTCATGCCATGGCTTCTGACTATATGAAATCACAGATCGAACTTCAGCCAGAGTTCGAGACTTTGATGCAAGAAATCTTAGATATTGGGCTGGATGAAGAGTATGCGAAGACTCCGCCGGGATTTACAGAGGCTTTGAAGTCGTACCTGGAGACGAAGTATGGGGGTGCGAGGAGGTATTTGCTCTCGATTGGCGTTGGGAAAGAGAAGATTGATAGCGTGGTCAACAATCTAGTGGTTTGACTAATAGAGCAAAGCTCTAACTAATATGCACGGTTTATAAATATTCACTTTATGTACTTACTATCTTATTATTGGACTATGGGCTTTGCTCAACATATTGAGTATTGAGTCAAGAATAGTATATCACTTTTAACCTATACTAGAATCATGCAATCACATGCTATGTCAAGTCGAAAAGGTCAAATAGTAAGCGTGCTCACTCTTGTTTGTCCAACACTATAGATAGTCAAGTTACGTGACAAGCTCCGGCGAAGCAGGTCTATGTGTCAAATACCAAGCGTATTTGTATTTCTTCAATTCTCCTAGTCATTTCCCCTATAGTTGGCATAACAGGCTAGGGAAGTAAACACTGTCTGTTGATAATTAGTTGTCGAGACCATAAATACTATACTAACCACACCACCAAAGTCTTCGGAATCCGTTCTCCGGTTCTCATCGAGGCATTCTTTACATTACCTAGGTATGTAATGGATCGGTGATTGGAACTACAAAAGCGGCCTCGATTGATTGATCTGGGTATCCATGTGGGTATTCGCAGGTAGGTATTCCACGAAGTGGTATGACACTGTAGGTATTCACCGCACAGGTTTATAAGCACTTTCCTACCAGCCAGAGGATCAGATCAAGTCTATAATCCCACTGAAGGAAAGTTAATTACTTACCGCTACGAAGTGCATCGAATATTTTGATGTCTACTTGCCCCGTTGTGCACTATGGATGTTTTACTCGATGTCTGCGATACCTTCTTCTTTGACAGGTTGTACGCCGTAATATTGCCTGACAGGAAAGCAATGCTTTCAGGATCTTTTGAAGGTCACCATATTCAAACATACAACCGCCACGTCAAGCAATATTTTCCCTTGCAACCTTCCCAATGGGCTGGGTTGAGTTCTTGGAAACGCGAAGATATTTCTAGACAGGCTTTATCGCTGTTCCTGATTACATGGTGAGTCTACTTCTCACAAGGAAAGGTTCCTCTTCTCCAAATCGATACCTAGGTAACTGACCTGCTGAGACACAATTATGAGCAGGCTTTTCGGCATGGCTATGTATTTCGTGGGAAGCACGCTCCTTTACCACACATGTTACGACAAAAGACTCCTGCAACACCCCAAATTCCTTCCTAGGCAAATCCAGCAAGAAATACGACAAAGCCTCAAGGCCATGCCAGTAATGGCCCTACTAACCGTGCCAATTTTCCTTGCAGAGATACAAGGCTGGACTAAATTATACGATTTCAACAGCAGCAGCACCTCCCTCAACAAAGGTACTTTGACGTCCTACATTCTGAGTCAAATCTACCCCTGGTTACAATGCCCGCTTTTCATAATGTTCACCGATTCCGGAATCTATTGGATTCATCGCAGTCTCCATCACCCTTCAGTCTATCGATGGGTGCACAAAAGACATCACAAATGGGTTGTTCCGACACCCTATGCCAGTTATGCATTCAATCCCCTTGACGGATGGTTACAGAGTCTTCCATACCACATCTTCCCATTCCTGTTTCCATTGCAGAAGTTGGCGTATTTGGGACTTTTCACTTTTGTTACTCTGTGGACTGTTCTGATCCGTATGACCCCTTCCACCTCTCTGCAATTCTATGGATGCTAGACTGACTTGTAATAACTCAATTTCGAAACAGATGATGCGGAGTACCTTTCACATTCGCGAATCATTAATGGCGCTGCTTGTCATACGATGCACCATCTTTATTTCAACTATAACTACGGACAATTTACTACGTTCTGGGATCGGATGAAGGGAACTTACCAAACACCATATGGGGACGGTATTGTCAAGGTCTTTGACGAGAATGAGGAGGCGGGCCAAATTTTCAAAAAAGAACATTAGACGGGGATTTCTGTTCATACTTGCGCGCATAATGGTATTTAGATGGGTGGTAGCAAGAGCATGTGTACAATCTGTAAGAATACAAGATGTTAGGAGACAACTTCTCAACTAGCCACGTTTCGTAGGTTTCGTACAACACTGACTTGTTAACCGGTGTATTGTCTAAAGACCCCTGTTCTCGGCGACGCAAACTGAATGAATTCATTCAACGTCCCCAAATCATCCGTCGTTGAACTGTCTAAATATTGAAAACTCCTTCCACCCGCATCGTTCGAGACGTCCAGAGTAGTTATCAAAAGCCACCAAAGTTCTTCAGCATGTTTAGGATACCCGAGGTGAAGATTTTGCTCTTTTTTCATTGTCGCTCTCTTCGTCTTCATTGATTGTAGATCGCCGAGAACAGATCCACAAAGCCTTTTCCAATTCATTGCGGCAAGATTGATTGTTTCCATTGATATATATCCAAGCAGTCCAGAGCGTGCTTGGAAGGCGAGGGAGTTTATTGCTATTTGATAGTTAGTGTTCAGTCTGTCTGGGGAAAGACGTATTCATACCGTAAATCAGTATAAGAAGATGCTCTGCAAATAAGGAACCATTGCATGGTACGCGCTCACGACTACTAGTGTTAGGTATTTGGAGTAGATCAGATACGACTTTCCTCAACGAAGGTAGTTTTTGATGAGTTGCATGCGACGTTACTATATTATTGAAAGAAGCGACGTTTTCGGCTTCGAAAAGTTCGGTGCTTCACGGAAAGTCACAGTCCATCTCAAAAATTGAAAGAGATGGGTGGTTCTTAAAGCAAACTGTGAGAAAGCCATCGGCAAGAAACGCCCAGCAGGCAACGCTTTTTTCCCAAAATAAAATCAGACTGGATATCATCAGGAACCAAGACGATAGAAGTGCAACTCACCGTATACAGATTTCCTCCGCTACCAATTCCATCCATGCATTTTCTTCACAGCGAACAGGAACCCCACTTCGTTTGAAATGAATCATGCCTAAGGAACGTATTGTCGAAACAAGGCATGGGTGTCTGATGACGCGAATGCGACGCCTACTCGATGGATCACCTTGCGAGAATTGAAGCATTTGAAATATCAAAGCAGCCTGGACGGTTTCTACAGTTGAACATCGCGGTGGAAAGTAGTCCTGGGATGTCGTTGACAAATTTGCGACCCTTCGAAAAATATATTCCTCTGCCACAGTGAGAAGCGTGGGTGGTAAATCAGCATCGTTAAAGGGTAGAGTATAAGCGGCACCGGCGAGAAAGATGGCCAGAAGGAGGCAGTTCGAGACTTTTCCAGGATCAAAGGTCGGGCAATGCACGACTGGCATGTGCCAATGAAGTGATTGGAAGAAAAGCAGAAACGAACAAAGAGAGATTCGAAACGGCGAAAAGAGGGCCCAACTCTGCAATTTCAAGCATTTTCTTATGTCCTCCATCTCCGCTGTTGTCCTTTTCAAGTATCATGGATCGTGATGTCTCAACTAATTCTTCCGCTATTTTATACAATTGCCTCGACAACGCTGAAGCTGAAGTCACAGAGGTAGCGTTATCGGAACCGAATTCACTTAAATAAGAGTAATCGCCCCCCAGCGCTGAGGCATCGAGTGCCAATAACTCATGGTCGACGAGGTCATTGATAAGGAACTGCAAAGAACTATGGATAGGCGAAAGAAAATTCTCGATAGAGGAGTAGGTAGTCGCAGTATTTCTCCTGATGGAGCAACTCGCGGTCTCTGCAATCGCCAACCTGTCTCGTTTCACAGAGGGATCGGTAAAGCGACGAAGGAAGTAGAATGGCTCATTGCTCAAAAACTCATAGCTACTACCGTCACTACCAGTGAAAGCCGTGCTATTTGACGGATTCACGATGGCAACAGCCGAGCAGTGATTAATAGTTTGGCGTTGCAAACCATTTCCCCTCAGAGAGCATTGACGGCCCAGCACATGACACCGAGAACAACACGGTGCTGCTTTGTCGCATGCTGTCCGGGCAGAAAAGCACTCGTCACAAGAGAGCTTCTTCCTGCCGGCTCTGGCTGCTGGCGGGATAGGTTGGTTATGCTTCTTTGCGCATGACTTGCTGTGTCTTCTAGCTACTTCTCTGTTTGGAGATTAGATTGTATTCGATCCCATTTTTGTTCACATTTTCATATACGAAGCAAGTAATTGAAACGCGTACGGTTTTTGGAATTCTTTATTGCATATCGAACAGCTTGCTAAGAGCTGGTTTGTGTCTTGTGGTTTGTAAGCGCTGGGGTATACAGAAGTTAGTACAGTAGGTGTTGAGGAGTCTTACGTGTTAGCTCGTGTCGAACTAGATGGCTTTTTCTCAAGTATGATTTGCCGCATTGGGAGCAAGCGAACACGCCAGGAGCCATAATTACCTGTGCTGGGAGATGAATGCAGTGTAGTTGAGTGAGTGATGCCTTATAAAATACCTAAAGTACGTAGTGTCAACATCCCTACGGAGTACGGACTCCTGAGTAGTTAGGGTGATCAACCAATCAGAAGACGGAAATCTACCTCTAGTTATAGGTTTGTCAATCAACTCATATTAGGCGTGAGCAAATAATAATCACACAGAGATATAACACTGCAGAGGACAAGCGTAAACGTAATTCATCATTATAGAATATCGCACAGAGCATCCAAAATTGAAAACGCGACGTAAGAGTGTCGGGATATATGTATTCAGTCATCATGGCAGAAAGATTACCGGGATATAAAGGATGCTGTACTACCAGCCTAGGCCAAAGGGAAGCAATAGCGGGACAAGAAACGAATCAAAGATCCTCAGAGAATTTCGAGTCTCTCGCAGAAGAACTCACGCTTCGTCGTGAACTGTCCTGAAACAATGTCGGCGGCGGCGGTAAAGATTCCTCCGTAAAAGAGTCATGTAATTCATTTCGTTCTATAGTATTCATGCGCGGAGCTGGGCTTGGGCGAGGAGACGCTGCCATCTTGCCGGCTGAGGATGTTGTCACGGCTGGAGACGCCAGAGGAGATGATGCTGCGGCAGATGCCTGCTCAGAAGATGGCTTTCTAGCAATCATATCTCGGATGCTCGTACGCAACCGTCTTCTTCGACTGCCGTCTTGCTGATCTGAAGTAGGACTAGAGGACCATCGTCTATTCTTGTCCGTTGAGTGTTCTGTAGAACTGCTCCATTGCCGCCCAATTTCTTCGTTGCCAATTTCATCGTTATCTTCTTTCTCTTCGACTCCTTCTAACTCCTGGTGCATTTGGGGTGCTGTACCAGATGGTGTGGCAGAGACAGAGTCTGGTTCTGCAACAGGGTTGGACGACAGAGGGCCTGCTCGAGGGCTAGAGATTTCTACCGCCCCGGCCTCCTGGGAGCCAGTTTGAACGGCTTGTTCACGATTGTCGCCAGGCCTTTCTTCTTTCTCAGGGGGCGGTGGTTTGCTGAATCGACGGCCAATCTTCCCCTTGAACCATGTGCCCAGCTTAGGTCCCGATTTCGGAGACGCCGGTGTATTAGCTGAAGGGTGGTCGTCTGTAGCTTCGGACATCCCTGGCCCATCCGAAGGCTGGGCAGTATCGGCTTGTCGTTCAGTTGTTCTATCAACAGGCGGCTCGGGAGAAGTCGGATAATTCGCGGCTTCTTGTTCAGACTGTTCATTAAGGCGCTCGTCAATCGATGGTGTGACTGCTTGGTCCTCGTTTTGCTCCTCGGAAACTCCATCAACATCGCCCTCTGTCGTCTTCTTTCCTAGAAAAATCCTCGACGTGCGAGCGAACAGATTGCCCCTTCCTTTCTTTGTGGAGCGTCTCCGAATAAACTGAACACCCCCCAGTCCAGCTGTTAAAAACACTTGTTAGTAGGGGTTATCCGGAGAAAGGGTGACTAGTGAACAAACATCTCTGTTGCTTTTCCTCTCCTCGAATATCAGCCTGTCTCTCGCGGTCCAATGCCCGCAGTCGCTGTTCCCTCTCCTGTTCTAGCTGATGTTCAAGCTCCCGTGCACGCTGTTCCTCAGCTCGATTGCTGATTTCGTCCAGAGTTGGTTGGATGCGAGATCGTGCAATCGCCTCAACCTCTGCCTGGTCCATATACCTCTGGCCACCAACAGAGACTCTCGAGAAACCAGACATGCGAATTTCGCTCTCTTGTCTTGCACGTTCCTGTGCTTTCTCTTCCCATTCACGTTGCATATTGGGTGAGGCTTTCCCGGTTTGCGCATATACTTGTTCGTCCATGTCATGAATGCGAGCGTGTACGTTTCTTCGGGCAATTTCCATCAGATCTGCCCTATCTTGGGTCTTTTTCTCGTCGATTTGGTGCAGGCGACTCTGGAGCGAGGACATTTGATTTCTGATCTGCTCTGATCTTTCCCAATCAATCTCAGAAGCGTCTCCATCACTCGATGTCCTCCTTCTCAGGCGACGTGTGAGAGTCTGACGCGACTTGGCGCTTGCAGCCGTGCCGTAATACTGCTGTTTATTCTGTAAATCGTTTTGCTGCATCTTTGCCAGTTTCTCGGAGGCAAGCTTCTGCGCTGCTTCATGGAGGTTCGGGGTGCGTGGAACCACATTGTATTCGTCTCCAGGCGTCCAGGAGAACTGGGACTGGGAGTAGCGATGGGATAGTCGATTCTGCGCAGCAGTGCTCGCATAAGCAGCTTCATCGGGCTCGTCTTTGGCCGTTGCTGCGGATGTCGCGTACATATCCTTGGCCATTGAGATAGCAGCAGCCCGAAGAGTATCCTTATGTTTTTGCTCTTCAACTTCGATATCTACAGGAGGCGTAGATGTGTAGAGCTGCACGTTCGTTCGGGCAATGTGATGTATTCTTGCAGCTTCGATGGATGGGTCAAGATCACTCAACACATTGCGAGCATCCTGGTTGGCACGATGAGACAGGGTCGCCGCGGTTAATGCATATGCTGCATCGGGATGGAACCCGGGCTTTGTGGGCGCAGACTCTGTTCTCCGTCGGTTTGCGACAGCACCCGAGGCTGCCGTCAGTGCGCCGGGGTTTACATGAAGAGCTGCTGCTGCTGCCGCCGCAGTAATTTCTCGTGAGTCCCGGCGGCCCTTACCTGTCATGGCTTGTTCATATGCAACTTGATCGTGGCGCGGCTCTATCGTTGTTGTCACTGTAGTAGTTGTAGTAGCTGCTGCCGCTGCCGCCGCTGCTGGCGGTGATCTAGTATAAGTCCGGTCTTGCGCTGCCAGAAGAGCTGCTTTGTGAACATCTGGGTGCGTTTTGCTAGGAGATGGCGGACCTGGACTCTGGTAGCTGCGCACAAATGCAGCAGCCTTTTCGGCATATGGCTGCCTCTCCGCAGGTCGCCAGGGACTTGTTGTCTTCCGGTTCGCATGAGCTAGACTTGCTGCAGCGCTGGCATTGGCAAGAGTGAGACCTGCAGGAATTGCGGATGCTAGAAAGTGGCCAAGCCGTCAGAACTGTAGACTAGCGCTTGTACACATGGATGCATTTCCTATTTGGTTCTGCTGACCTTCATTCTGCGGCTTTTGTGGCGCTGTCTCACTCCCAGCACGCTTCCGCATTGGATCAGTCACATACAGTGCAGCCGATGCGGCTTATCCGGCAGATTAGTCGGTGTCCAGCAAGAAGTTTTAAGCCTGAAAGGACGATAGGACACACCATGGTCGGCTAAATGATTGGATGCAGCTCGTCGCAGGTCGACCGCATTGCTCCGTGTTGCAGCCATATGGCTGGCTGGCTATATGGACGATTATAGATAGTTACAGCGTTGCAGTCGAGGCAGAGAAGGAGCAGGGAATATGGATATAGCTATCACCGAGCAAAGAAGATATATAAAGTGTCGTCGTGGAATCATAGATGGCTGACCTCATAAGTACCGAAAAGCTCCGCAGCTCTTTGGCGAGAGTGACGTCGTTGGAGCTGTGGGCCGGACTGAGCGGACTCTAGTACGGACTTGGCAACTAGTTAACTGCTAGTTGTGCCTATTTGGTTAGTCTGTCTTCTCTCTTGGGTGTGTGTGGCTGTAACTGGCTTAGGAACTGCCCTAGACAGGCCTAGCCCGATCGGAACTTGCCTAGAACGAGATTCCCTGTTCCCACTCTTTCCTCTCTTGGCTTCCCATTTTCGGATATCCGCCAATCAAGCCTTCCTTTCTGAGCGGCCCCACCACAATTGCACAGCCAAGCCAAGCCATATATGGGCTTAGCGCCACGGAGTAGCACGCGCTATCAAAGCTAAATGGCTCCAACGGCGAGTTTCTATTGGCCGATCTCAGTCGGCGTTGCACCAGACTAACCTTATTCGGCTCATCGCGTATACTCCATAATCATATCGATGCTACCTATTTGAGCGAGTAATATTAGCAAGCACCAGCGCCACATAGTTATAAGACTTCTATGGTGGGTGCGAGCGA
Organism: Trichocomaceae sp. PYS4502; assembly: GCA_023625875.1. Taxonomy (NCBI): domain Eukaryota; kingdom Fungi; phylum Ascomycota; class Eurotiomycetes; order Eurotiales; family Trichocomaceae; species Trichocomaceae sp. PYS4502. The sequence goes on from JAMAFX010000110.1 coordinate 10,368, forward strand.
GAGAGCTCGGGGCTTGTTGGTTCATCAAGACATTTCCTTGATAGCCAACTACGTAGGTAAACCAACGAGTATCTCTGTGAAAGACCAACCTCATCCATCTAAAGACTAGGCTGCAACCTGTCTCAATTAAGCAGCCTTGCAAACGGCCTTTCGGCGGTGAGATTGTCGAAGTGCCACGCCCATATTCAGCACGAGAAGTAAATTCAACAAATGTATTTAAGAAGCTTGTTCATTCCAGATTGTTATGAGCAAGAAGATATTCTCGCAGTTGTCCTGTGGTATAGATCTGCCGGCAGAGAAGCTTCTGGCAAACGTCGTCGAAAGCTTTCTTATTTCGTAGATGCTCCATTATTGAAAGATGTTGCGAATTTCGGCAAAGCTCAAATATTAACATTTGTCTATGCTTGGGCACGGAATCTTTTGCGCTTCTCACAAATTGATGCTCGTGGTTCAGATACGCGAATCTGTCGTACAGGCCCTCATATCGAAGATTACCTTTTGTTATTCGCACCTAGGGATTCCATGTCTCCGAAGACGAGGCCACTTTGGTACGAAATCTCCTTGCTCATATTCATTTTGGATAGTTTGTGATTCTGCAGTCTGTTCAGGAGAGATGAGATACTCTTTCAATTCATAGATATTGCTGCTCGCGGGCAAGCATGCCACAACAAAGGCTTGAAGTCGATCTTTGCTTTGTCTTTATAATCGACCAGGACAGTACTTTCTTCAGCAGCGAAACCGAAAAATCCCGAATCGATGGCTTCCTACTTGCTCAGATGGACGAGGTATTTACAATCAATGTATATAAAGGGGTTAACCGTTCAGGAAATTGAACAATCTGACGGTATGCTCTATGTGCTGGAAATTGATGTAATCCCAACTTATAACAACGGCTCGAGCCTGTTTTGCGTCAGCCAACAAATCGTCAGCGAGGATATCTTCTGGTATAGCTTTGAGCAGTTTCGTCACAGTATCGATGAAAATCAAATCCTTTGTTGGGTCGATCCACGTCCTTGCCCACGAATTCCCAGATCCAGCAACACTCTCCGCCCAGCGAAGGTGCCTATGCTCAAATGCGACGTCGCGAGCCTCTTGACAGACGATTTGTATACAATCATTACTGAATCCCGGGCAGGGTCTCCTCGAATCCACAGGTATCATCGGCTGGGCAAGCTGGCTCTCCAGATTTGCAGTCGAAGCTCTGTTGGCAGCCGTGGAAAGAGATGCAAGCTTGCCTTGTCGTCTTTCACGGATTTGGGAGACTGAGTCCGCGAAATTTCCATCTCGAGTCCTGATGTATGATGCCGGAGCAGTACAAGTGATGAAGTTTGCCAAAAGCTGACATCGACTGTCACGAGCCGCCACTTGATGGCAGCGTTTTTCACGGTGTGTAATTGGTAGATAATTAAATTCACCGTGACTTGAGCTGGAGCCTGGAGCATCTGCCAGAAGATTTCGCCGTGGTGGTCTGCTGGATCGACATCATTATATTCAGGTACTTGATATCAAATATATATTACCTAGTTACTTCCATGTCATGAATATTAAAATGTTTTCGTTTATCTCTTCAATCTCGACGCAACCATTCGTTCTCCGTCATCAGCTCAACATAGCATCCCCGCCGGAACAGATCAAACCAGAACAGCTCGAGTCACGACTATCGAAGAGAGTCTGTCTAAAGAGAACATCGAGCGCTGGTACCTCATAGCTGACCAAAACATAAGAGATGGGCATGTTATCATCATTTCAATATTCGCTCTCATAACGTACCCAAAACTGCCCTTGCGAGTCATGCTTACGGGATTTTATGTTTGTACACATGTATCTTCACCACCATACAATTATGACGCTTTGTATTGAAGGTTGCCGTGTAATCCAGGCGGATCCGTGAAAGGAACGATGCCTGTTCTTTCTGCTTCTAACAGGATTTTGTCGATATCAACTTCGGAGAAGTCGTCGATATCTGGTATAACCTCAGTGGCCGGTTCCGGTTTTCGTGACATAGAATTGACACGAGCTGTAAGTCTTGCACCAGCTTCTCTAAAACACGCTTCTATTTGTGACGAAAAATTTTTGATGATGGCTCGGAAGTCTATCTGGAGGTTCTGAATATATTGAACTACTGCGGTATCGTTGTGCATCTTGGCCAAGCCTATCGCAGCTTCTAGGCTTCTGAGAATGGTCTCTGCATCCTGCGATCGACGATGGACGGCTGAGTGACGAATATTGGCACCTATATTGAGGATATCCCGTTTGTCTTCTTCACAAACCACAGCGAGGATCAGCGAGAATTTATCTGGACAGTCCAAGATAGCGCGACACCAGGAATACAACTCCAGTGACTTTGGCTCTGTCCAGCCACGTTCCTCCAGAAGTGATCGGCAGTGTTCGTGCCTGGCGCCAAAATTCTCGCACATTTCTTCCAGGATGTACTGGAGATGGGATAGCAGTGTATGTTGGTCTTTCAGAGGAAGGATGTTAGAGCTTAGTATTCGCTACCGCTTTAAATTACCTACAGCTTAGTCGCGTTCGTGTACACTTCATGACTGATGAACCTTAGATAGGTACGTATTCCAGTAGAGGCATGCTCATCATCTCATGCCATACGCGTCTTATACGCGTGTACTGTAGTTAAAATGGAAACAGCTACATAGCTTATGTATGTAATCACTGTACGCTCGCCTCAAAATCACCATTAAGTTCTAACCATTCCCTCCCTGTTTCCCGGCATTTTATTCTCGCAGGATGCCTCAATAGCGCTGTCCAGCAAGCTAGAGATGCAAGTGAGAAGTGTTGGGAAAAACGAGCAACTTGTCCAAAAGAGCCGTCATGAGAAGGCATACCGAGTAAAGGGGAGCAACGACTATATTTATCGATGGTGGTGCAACGAGAGCCTGTAGCGGAGATATTCAATTCTTCGAAATTCTCGGAACAGCAGGAAAGTCAATGAAGATTACTGGCAATGGCACTATGAGAATCCCATTGAGTAGTGGGATGGAAGCGCAGATTTCAAGCCCAGTCGATATTATTCAGTGTAAATATTGAGTCTCTCGCAGTACTATAGCACGATCTTGGTGATTTAGACAAAGACTTTATAAGATTCATTGTTAAGGCCGGTTTTCTATTCTTTCTAGTCGCGTCTCGATTTCACCGACCGCCATTCTATCATCAAGCTCCCAACCATGGTTGCACATGCGAGTCCAACCACCAGATACCACGTCTGTATTAGGCTTTTATCAATCGCCACGAGAACTTCTCGAGTCTTGGCCGGTGGCACGGTCGTCACGATCTGTGTTAGCCCGCTGTTCTCGATATTTGTTCCATTCAGATCCAACACGAGACCACTTAGATTTGTTGAGAGCTGATTTACGAATAGGACCTGTGCTATTGCAATCGCAACGGCCGGACCAAAAGACTGTGCGAAAAGCATGATAGATGTACCAAGCGGCACGTCTTCCACGGGTAACACCGTTTGGACAGCGTTTTGTGGTCCGGAGAAGCCGATACCGTAGGCAAGGCCAGAGAAGGCAGTGTATATGATCAGTTCCGCGAAGCTAGTGTTGATTTTGAAGGTGGTTATGAGGCCCGCGGCAACGGGCATTATGATTGAGGCAAAAAGCATAAACGGTGCATAGTATCCAATGGCGCTGGTCCCGAAGCCGTGGATGAGTGCGCCAATGGTGGCGGCGATGATAATAGGGAGCATCATGTAACCGCTCTTGGCGGGAGTATATCCACGTACAACTTGATAGTAAGTAGGCAGATAATACTCGAGAACGTTGCCAGTGCTATTACCGCACATAATGAAAATGCATCCGGCGATAACGCTGCGGCGCTTCATAATGCGAAAAGGGAGAGCGGCGGCGTCTCCTCGACGTTTTTGATTGTAGATAAAGGCGGCCATGAGGACGGCAAAGGCAACAATAGGGCCTATCACTGGGCCACTGCCCCAGGAATACTTGGTACCGGCCCATGAAAAGGCGAGGAACAGGGCCGTCAGCGCCGGGATGAATAGCAGGTTGCTTATCAGGTCGAGCTGCAAGATCTTCTGCTTAAGTCCCATGCGGGCAATGCTGTTAGATTTCGGCGTATCTGAGAAAGAGCACATTGTCAATATTAGAGTAACAGCACCAAGAGGTGCGTTGATGTAAAAACACCATCGCCAGCCAATTGACTGCACAATGGCTCCGCCGAGAAGTGGTGCGGATAGCGTAGCGAGGCCTTCGACGGCGCCCATCACGCCGGTGAACATAGGTCGTCTGCGTAAAGGTGTCGATTGCACGAGGATAACGAAGCACCCTGAAAGAAGACCGGCAGATCCTAGTCCAGCTACAGCCCTCCCAACAATGAGCATGGTTGACGTACTGGCCGCTCCGCAGAGTAGCGAACCTGCTATAGAGATAGCATTGGCAAACAAAAAGACAGCTTTGATAGAGAAGAGCATGTACGCCTTGCCAAAAACAAACTGGAAGGAGCACTGGCAGAGCCTGAACGCAGAGGAATACCACCCGACATCTGCCACAGTGTGAAAATAGTCTGTAATGCTAGGAACGGCCGTAGCGACGATGTTCATGTCTACGCTGCTCAAGGTCAGGACAGCAGCCACGGTGAGCATGAGGAGCCAGAATTCCGCGCCGCTTGGATACTCGGCTTCTCCCCGCAAGCTGGCACGATCAGATATCGCGTCGAAAGTGGTTGCTGGCCTGCCTGTAGAACGGGCAAACTCATCACTGTCTGCATCGTGCAGTTCGTCGGGGTTGGCTTCTGTCATTGACGATGCCATTGTTGTGGGTGCAATTCTCTCAATCAATTCAGATCAAGTTCATGGCTCACAGCCCCTGACTGACTGGACCGGGGTCGGAACAGGGCCACAGGCTAGAGGCTAGCGGCGACATGCCAGAATCATGAATGCCAGAATGGAGGCTCCTTCTACCTAGGTATATGATGATATGCCAATATGGTGCTCAAGCGATGGCCAGGTCATAGATGTACGTACCTAGGTAGTTAAAATAATAAAATGTAACTACTTGGGTTACCTAGGTACCTATAGCTAGCATGCTTGGAATTCCAACTTTCTGCCATCAGTAAGTGTAGCAAGCATTTAAAGAATCCAAATTCCACGACCATTCTAATCCCGACTTCCTTTCTATATCCTGGCATTTTAAAACGCTGGATCGGGCATACTTCCAAGGGTTCTGAACTGGAACATACTAAATAGTGCAGGAGATCAGTTGAGTGTATACATAGTTATGGAAGACGACCTTGTACATATTACATAAGCTGGCTGTTTAGTTATATTACCAGAGATAGAGAGCTATTATTACATTGTGTTGTGCAAAGGACTACCGGTTCTATTTACCAACATTTCTTCTTCGGTTTTCTGGAATTCGAGGGTATAATATGATGATGCCTGACTGACTGGAAATTTCCTCGGGAAAGCTGCGCTCAAAGACCCATTTTATTATTGTCATGATGATTAACAAATCTCCAGTGGATAGCAACATGAAAGTCTGCGGATGGTCTTTGCGCAGGGGACATATAGCAGTGCGTCTCCTTCGTCGTCGTCGTCGTCGTCGTGGTCGTCGTGGCTATTTGTGAAGCCGCAGTAATAACTTCACCACGACTTGTGTCTGTGAAGCGCAGGGAGTGAGGGAGGAGTAGATCCTGCGTTAATTCTCCTTCAGCTGACTTTCTGCTAAAATAAATGCGGTACTCGTCCCGCAAAGTACAATCAGCTGTCACCCATGGACGTAAAACAACAAGCTGGAGCTGTGGTCCATTTCAGTTCATGTCATCATTGACAAGACTCTATTTGATTGCTTGATCCGCGCTATCCTCTCCTCATGTTGTTCGGGCTCTGTTGGAATACGCAAGTGCTTCCGTATTTTCCATCGTTTCGGGCTTATTGAGGAACACTCCTATAATGGGTCTCGTTAACGTTCGGCAGCTTGCAGAATAGCTAACCGATTGGCTATGTTTTGTCGTTCTTCGCGTACGTTCACTAGAGTCTGAGCAGTGGCGCAGGAAACATTAGCCATACGGACCGCATATAAATCGAACCGATTTTACATATCATATGGAACATGGAGCGTAGATTGGGGCAACATACCCATAGCCAAAACAGTGTCTCTGCAAAAACAAAAGTGAAAACAACACGGCTCTTCAATTGAGCGAGCCCCTGTTTCATCTCTTCAGTGCCATCATATCCACGTGCATGTTGGGGCATCACGCTGCGCAGGCTGTCGGTACCGGGCCTGCTCTGGTAAATGAAAAGAGCAATGGCGAAAAAGAAGCAGAATCGTAACCCGGCTAACAAGGACCACACTTCGTTGTACAATGTAGCCAGTCGCAGCATGAACGGGTTGATGGTTCTTCCTCCCGTGACGTGGTCCGAAGATGAGACTCTGCTGCGCAGTCCAGGGTTAATGCTGCTGATCAGGTCTTCTATTTGTGGTAGCTTTCTAACTATGACCAGGTCGAAGAGAGCCTGGCTGATTAATAGGATGCCGCAGATGGCGAAGGGAAATTGTGCAGTGGCTGTCAGGGAGGGATCGACGTCCTTGAAAAGCATTGCTCGATTGTTAGTAACTTTCTCTGTTTCTTTTTGTAGTTATCTGAGGGGATCGAGTCAACTGAAAACTCACAATCTGCATTGCCTCGCCGAGTATAAAAACAATGTCCGAGTCTGTCACCGCGCTGGGGGATACGACCAAATAGACAGCGATGATAAACAGGAACAGAGCATGGACCTGAATAAGGGTTTGGGATGAAAGAAGAGCCATTGTGTGAAATAGCTCGCTCAATTGAGGACATATATATTATATTATTATATATTGGCTCTCTGGTTGCCTGACTGTTCCAGGAAGAAGGGAGGCCTCACAAGTTGAGTGACTGAAAACAGCGAAAGACTGAAAGTGGACTAGCTCGGCTTAGCCCGCGCCGCATGGATGCGCTTCCAGATCATCAAAGGAAAAAAGAACAAAAGAACAAAAGAACAAAGCACTGCTACTTAAGTCCAAGAACAATGGCTGGTCTCCGGAGAACAATAGCTACACTTTTTGCGGCGCAGATAAATTCGCCCTCGTCGACCTTTTAAACTCAGGCTAGACATACATCAACATCAGCCACCAACAGACACAGAAGACACAGAAGACGCTTGAAAAGAAGAAGAAGAGTAAGAAGAAAACAAGAGAAAGAACAGCAACAATGTCCTTGCCTGCCTTCAATAAAGACCGCCATGTCAAGTACTTTTTGCGCTGTCTCAAGACATTGCTTCCCTACCAGTACACAGCCGGAGACGGCGGGCGCATGCTCCTGGGCTTTTTTGTAATTGCCGGCCTCGATTTACTGGGCGCACTTCAAAGCAGCACCACTCCTGAAGAACGACAGGGCTATGTGAACTGGATATACCACTGTCAGCATCCCTCGGGCGGCTTTCGCGGCTTTACTGGAACCAAGTTTGGAGATGACAAACTTACGCGAGACAACGAGGCTTGGGATCCCGCAAATGTGCCTTCTACTTTCTTAGCTCTGGAGACTCTGCTGATCCTTGGAGATGACCTCGGGCGCTTGAAGCGCAAGGAGTGTTTGGAGTGGTTACCAAAGTTGCAGCGTAAGGATGGCAGTTTTGGAGAGCTGCTGGGTGCTGGCGAGGAGATTGAGGGCGGTAATGACCTGCGGTTTTGTTATTGCGCGGCTGGCATCAGGTACTTTCTCAGGGGCCCGCATGCGAAGGATATCGTGGATGTGAGGGATATTGATGTCTCGAGTTTGGCTTCTTTCATTCAGTCCTGCCAGGTATTGGATTCCCACTTTCACCACCATTTTTTGACCTTCTACTGACAAAAGCTATTGAAAAGTCGTACGACGGCGGTATGGGGGAAACATCATTCCGTGAAGCTCATGGTATTTATTTCCCGTGATTGCACGCTGTTTACATTACCCAATACCTACATATAGCTGACGTGCGTTTTTGGTAAGCTGGCTTGACATACTGCGCAGTCGGAGCACTGTCCTTTTTAGAGAGGACAGAGAAAGGAAGTAACCAAACAACTATCCTATCGCCGCAGAGCCAACGCTTCGATTCTTTACTCAAGTGGCTGCTTTCAAGGCAAACTCATGAGATGGACGATAATGACGACGATGACGACGATGACAATGACGACACTAATGCTAATGCACATATAGAGACTGGAGCAGAAGCTTCAGCAGCTTCGCCGCGCCTAGAAACGACGGACATAACAAACATAACTGAACAGATTGGGAACTTGCCAGAAATCCCACCATTCGCTCCGACATCTCTGATGTGGACAGGTTTCAACGGGCGTTTGAACAAGATTGCAGACACCTGCTACTGCTTCTGGGTAGTGGGTGCATTGGGGGTAAGGAGAACCCTGATATCGAACCTGTCTTTACGCTAGTAAACTTGACTGATGCTGGCGAGTCTTAGATCATGGGTCAAGTATCGCTCATTGACACTTCGGGCCTCCGTCACTATCTTCTCGATAAGACACAACATCTCATTGGGGGCTTTGGAAAAGCCGTCGGAGAACCTCCAGGTGAGATATCATAAGCAGACCGGTGCATTGGAGCGTACTGATCAAGATATGCAGATATTTATCATTCCTACCTTGGTATGGTTGCTCTTGCACTGGTAAACGAGCCGGGTATCGCCGATGTAGACCCTGCCCTGTGTGCAGGAGCTAGCTTGCTGGAGAATGTTAAGAGCCTGCCCTGGTGGCAGGGGCAAGATGTCTGTTAGCCACGCAAGCATCGGCGGAGGGCAATTATTCATGGAAGAACGGATACTAATCAGTATTGCGGGCTCTTGATACTGGGGTTCCCATGTTCAGAAGTTCGTCTCTGCCTTGCCACTCTACCTAGGTACGCTTCAGATTTTGCAAGTCTGTACCCATTCTGTTGGGTTTATTACGATATGATATGAAATGAGAACGGCGTTTGATAAAAGAAATGAAAACAAATTAGTTAGTTGTATTCTGCCAAGGACATATTACAGTCGTGGCCAAAAATAAAGGATACAAAACAGGATAGATATCTAGGTATCCGCTCTATGCGTCTATACAGGGCCCAAGCAACATCTAGTGAGCTGTCAGGCCATGCTTCCTGACAATCGTCCAGTAGGGCTTTGCGATGAATCTGCGAGCCGACTTTCCAACGCCTATCCACAGGAAGCAACCACACCAAAAGAAGACACCGAGCACAGCGATGAGGATGAAAGTATTCTGTAGACCCATGTTGCTTATCATTGGATTCACAGCGTAGGCAAATGCGAAACCTGCAAACTGTCAGCGAGATCTTCTGCAAGGAAGTTTAGAGAAAAAGGGCTGGTGGAAAAGGGAGCCTTACCAATAGTGTTACGAATCAAAATGACGGTCACGATGGATTCACCAGCAAGCTCCTTCTGACTGTCGATAATGTAGGTGATGGCCAAACCGGAACCCATGGGCAGGGTAAGACATAAGAATGCTACGCCAATGACGACGCCTATCCAGTGAATATGGTGGCTTGCACCGACACCGTACAGAAGACAGCCCAAGGGGTGGGCAACAACAGCAATGACTGCCATCCACAGACGATCCTCGGGCTCCTTGATACCCTGGCGTCTGCGAGCGAGTCTGATAGCTAGAATGTCGCTGAGCCAGCCGCTGCAGTAACAGCCAACAGATACGCCAATGACGCTGGCAAAGTAGCTCAGACCAATCTGGTCAGTGGTAAAGTTGTAAGGCGCTCCTCCAAGTACCTCAGCTAGGGAGCCACCCAACACATTGTACCAGGCTAAGATACAACCAACAAGTAAACCGGAGAAGATGTGAGTAGGGAACAGCAGCAAGCGGAACGACAGATAGATCGAGCGTAAGAATGTATAAGGTTGTTCTGGGCTGCGAAGTCCCCATAGCTTGAGTTTCTGCGTATAGGTCTTCTCCGATAGCGTCTCAGACGAGGCGGGAGCGCTGGAGACGTCGACGTCGACTTGGGGGCTGTTTAATCCCTTTTCTGTATCGTTCATTGACTTCTCCGCATCGACGGATAAAGATGGAGGCGATTCTGTTGATTCTGTGGCGGGGATGATATTTTCCTGGTTGAGGTTCGCTTTGCGAAAGAACATAGTCTCCTCGAATGCAAAGAAGATAAAGGTCGTCACGCAAACACAGATGATGGCGAGAATATACTGAATCCATCTCCAGCCCAGGTTATCGGCAACGAAGCCGCCGGCGATGGGAGCCAAGAAGGCACCGCACCACAGAGTCCAGTTATATATGCCCATGTGGAAACCACGATCGTGAGTGAATTGGACATCAGAAATACACAGTTCAATCAAAGCCTCTTGCGGGGAAATGAAGATGCCGATCAAGACTCGGTTGGCGTACCATTCGCCCACACTTTTGACATAGGCCGACCAGATTGTCAGCATCGAGGCACCCAACATGCCAACGATAAGCACGGGACGCCGACCCCAGTTCTGTGCTAGGTTCTGGGTGATGAGTGTACCCCAGCCCATGAAGAGAAACATGATGCCGTTCCCAGTGCTGAGGTCAGCGACGGAAATGCCCGTGTCTTTCGAGATGAGCAGGTAGGCTGGAGAGAGACCGCTGATCAGAGCTGCAGCAAAGAAACACCAGACCATCTGGCAGAAGCTATTCAACGTCTTGCGCTTGACGCCCCAGTTTAGAGGGTCGTCTGGGTGCGAGCTGGGCTGAGGAATCAATACGATATCCTTTTGACCCTGGCCATGGCGCACATGCAGGTTGTGATTGACGTCCACCTGCTGGACCGTTCCGGGGATAGGGAAATTCCCGTCTGTCATGGCGTCGACCATTCTTCGAATGTTTTTCTGTTCAGGGAATTCGAACTACTACTACCACCTGCCTAATATGTATAGGCAGGATAGGGTTGCAAGGAAGCAATGATAACTTAGGTAGTAGTTAGGGTTGGTGTTGGTGAGAGCTGCGTCCGACAAGCTAGGATGACACATGCTGTGCAATCGTTCTTATACATGTACATATCAGCAATTGTCAAGCGGATCAGTACGAGCGCGTACGATAGACCGACATGGCCAAAGCCCGGCAGAGATAAGAAGAAACACACCACGCTAGTACGGAGTATGGATGAGTTTATCTTCTTGGCGAGCAGCTCACGACGCACGTACGGAGTAGTACTAGTATACTACGCAGGAGAATAATGTGGTTCGGCACTCGTGGCCAATCGGATAGCTGCAATTTGGGAGTTTCCGATGTTGGAGCAATCCGAGTGGACGTTCGGATATCCACGGATCCATTTGTAGGGCTCAGTGGAGACTAGCCAATCACAGCGCTGCATTGCTGCTCCGGTTTGATAAGAATTCTAAGCTTGCGTGGATAAATTTATAAAGCAACTTTTGATAATTGAGCCAAGACTCAAGAGTAGTCATACTATTACTGATACGTATCGGATTATTTTTTTTTAGTTGAACTTAATTGCAGCTTGCCACTGGGAATACGTTCATCAATTGAATGGAGTGCATAATGCTATATACAGACGTTGTAGGTTATGCCCAAAGAATGAAAGCAAAAGGCTATGTTGCATGTTGATTTAATTAATTGCAAACATCGAACATCTCAAACTCCCGTTTTCTTTAACTGGTAAAAGAGGGCCTAAGGGCCAGGAAAATGCTTCGTATTGAAAGCATCCACGGCCTCGCGCGTTGTCTTGACAACATCCAGGCAGCCTGGTACATCTGAATGGCAGCATATCGAAACTTGGTAGTCATTAATGGGAAACGAACACGTCGAACCATCAATTGCCGGCGCAGTGCATGTTTCCAACTGTTGCGTGACTCGACTGCGGACATCTTCTATCTTCCAGCCACTGCAAGTGAACAAAGAAATATAGATGTAAGCAACATTGCAAAGTTAAAAAAAAGTCTAAAATCAAAATGATAACTCACCCTTTCTTACGTTCCACCACTACCTTTCCATCCGCGTCGTACTTGACATCGGCATAAAACTCAGCAATAAACTCGATCCCCAAGTCCTTGGCAGCTTGTTCCATGTATGTACCAGCCAGGCCAAACACTTTTACGCCCTTTGGAATGCCCAGCATGACTGCCTTTGCGATCTCGTAGTCTCTGCAGCACATCCCATAGAGCATACCGTGTGGCTTGACGTGATGTAAAGCAACGCCTTCTCGGTCCAGGAACCCCTTCAAGGCGCCAACCTGGTAGACAGTGATTGCGGTGAGCTCGTCGGGACTGAGCTTCATTTCTCGTCGTCCAAAACCTTGTAAATCGGGGAGACCGGGATGCGCGCCGATTTTGACTCCGTGCTTAATGCAGCTACGGACTGTTTCCATCATGATCAATGGATCACTATAAAAAGAAACATTTCTGTCAGTATATCATCTCGTTGTATATTATTACAAGAAAGATAGAAAGAGATCACGCACGATGCATGAAAACCACACGCGATGTTTGCATGGTCGATAAAAGGAAGTAGATCATCATCTGGACCGATACTCCAATTGCCATACCCTTCGCCCATATCGACATTGATGAGGGCCTTGTGTTTGATCGGGCCTGCCATTTTGATTTGCTTTTTCTCTCGGAAGGTGTAGGGGAGTAGGTAGATGGTTGTGTATGTTAGAATGGCTGGGGCGGCTGCTTTTCCTTGTTTCTTATCCCCTCTCTTTCCTTCTCTTTTTCTTTTTCTTCTTCTTCCTCTTTTCCTCAGGAAAAGGAACAAGTTGGATAACATCCCCCATCAAGATTTGACATCTGTCTTCGTAAACCATCAGCTCGCCTCAGCCAATCGGATGCCTCAGGACACAATCCCATTTCCGTTCCGGCCTTCTTATCAAAGTTTCCTTGGCGTTCGCTCCGAAACGATAGTTACAACTTACCTGTCGACTTGGAGTTGGAATTAGGAGAGTGTATCGAAGAATGAGGGTCTCTCTAATCTTTATATTCCCATCCTGTTTGATTTGCTTTTACGTACGGAGTGAATAGGTAACCACGTTACCAGTAGCAGCCTGGTCAGAAGTGCTACGTAGAATGGAACTTGCAAGTAATAAAATAGGTAGATAGATATTTACACCTTTGACACAGTAACGCTGCAGTTTTCCCAGGCTCGACAGTCCGTTTTGCCTTGATATTAATACAAATATGCCGGAAACCCTGCTGCACTCCCTACCATTCCTCCCCCATCAGCAGTATGATCAAATAGCTGTTCGTTGCCATCCGCTGCCCAAGGTGTTCGATGGGAAGATGTGTAATTGGTGGCTATCGATTGAGGAATATGGCTATCCCACCACATTGAAAAGGCTTCGAAATTGGACCCTTCCACGTCGCCACTGAAAGCCCAGGGGTCGAAATCTTGCAAACCATTATTGTTGTTGCTATGGGATTCCACGTGAGTCCGAACGCGTGATCCGTCGCCTTCGCTGGGCGTGAGAAGCATAGACTGCGATGGGGGCCCTAAGACTGTGGACATCGGAGTATGCAACCCGCTTGCTGAATTTCCAGATACGGTTGGATCTGATGGAATCAGAGTATTCGCGGGCTGTGGGCAGTTCTTCGCTGCCGTGGCATTCGCTTCGACGCGGCGCGAGAGTTGGTCCAGGAGATCTCCCCAACGGGGGCTCAAATGCGTGTCGTCAACGTAGGTGGAGCGTAAACCTGCGGCGAGTTGCTTTATAAGAGAGAGAGACGCTCTTATGTCTACTTCTTTAATCCGGGCGGCACAACACTAGTGATGAAAATTATTAGCCAAAGCAAGATTCTATGCAACGAAAGCTACAGGAGCGAGGCATACCTTGAGGAGAAATAATGCAGCTCCTAGTAACCGAGAATATGAGCGGACGGGCAAGTATCTCAAGTTGCCATCGGGTAAGAAGTCGTCCAAAACTGTGACCAAAATAGTTTGGGCACCCTTGACAGTCTCATTTAGATAGCCCTCTTCCTGTTTCAATATTTGAGGAGAAATGGGCTGCGGTTCCTTGGCTGTGTCATCACAGTAGTAGCGTCGTTCTATGACAGCTTGCAGTGCAACGCTTAGAATGCATAGCTGGACATGAGCGTATTCAATAGTCAAGATCGATCGCATTTGTTTCGTTACTTTTTTTTGCTGTTAGTTCTAATGTTGCCCGCGCTTGTAACCAACTGACTCACGTTTAGACTGATCGAATTCAAGGATAGTTTCCTGCAAAAGGGGTTGCAGAGTCTGAAGGCATTTAATATATTCCCCATTTCGAATGATTTCATTTGTGTGTTTTTGTGACGAGAAGAGTAGCTCATTCGCGTACTTCATGATGGTGGCTACGCGAACCCAACATTTTATTGTATCGTCATCAGTCGAAGGAAATAACAGAGACGGCTCAGGAGTCAAGATCCTCCATCCTATTTGAATTAGAAAACAGAAAACTAAAAAAAAAGTAAAACATAAAATAATATGGGTTTGACTAATACAAAACAACACAAAAGGATTGGCCGTACCTGGTCTTCCGGGTTGTTGCGTAGCATATACCCAAATTAAATACCTGACTCGACAGAATCTCTGCTCATTGGAAGCCATGCTCTGTGGGTTATTTTCGCCTTCGTAAACAGTCTCTTCTTCGTCAAATACCCCCATCTCGGTAGCGAGCATTGAAGCAGTCGAAAGCATGGAGCGGCACAGTCTGTCTGATCGTGCCAACCAGACATGTCCCGAGCCTGGTCCACGATGTCGCTTGTTTTCGGCAGTAAGACGACGTTTCTTCGGTTCGCGAACAATAGTCGTCGTGGTATCTTCGTCTGGTGGTGGAAAATGAAGTCCTTGTGGATGCCAATCCAAGAGAATCAAGAGGGCTTCACATGTTCCAATTGTGCGAAATCCATTCGACCAAATATTAGAACGTGTTGGGAAGGACGTATTATCCGAGTCATTGAAACGATCCGTTAGTGAAGCAAATTCTCCAACGAATATATCTTCGCACCAGAACAGGCGAGTGATCATACCCTGGAGGTACCTCCAGAGGCGATCGTGGATGAGGAACGAACGTGATACCGCAGCTAGCCCTGTCCATTTTCTGTATCGAGAACCAATCATCAGGATAGTGATGGTGAGAATCGGCTCCTCTTCTATTAGGGTCGGGTGTTGCGAATGGGCACGAAAACACTCCGGGACTACTGGTGAAAAGGGCGCGTGAAACTTGTAAAAGTGGTCAACCATATTGAGCGCCTCCTCTGGGGTGAACAATCCACCTCGGACAAATCTCAAACCAGACCATGCTCGTAGAGCCTCTCGGGTGCCGGAACTTAAGGGATTAAAAGGGTGCCCGGCGGATGCATTGCCGGTATCAGGGGGGGAACTCTGGGAGTGTACAGCAGGATTCAAAAGGGCAGGAAAGTCCCTGCGCCGCTCAGCATTGTCACAGGCTTCAGATAGCACTGTCAATGCGTCGTGATATGTACGGGGATGTCCCTTGAGCAAGACAGCAGTGGCACGACCATTCGGTGGTAATGAGTGACTTTGTTGCTGACGCCGTTCTCGATCTATAGGCGTGGCATTGCTGATGATAGTGCGGTGATTCGGAGACGCCGGGGATGAATAGATGCCTGCAGGCGCCGAAGGTCTGTCTGCACCTATGGGTGAAGAGGCTTGTCGTTTGAGATGACGAGTGTTGGACGAGAGCCGATGCTTTTCCTTTGACTCTCCTGCATCTCTAATCCTGGTGGCTGCGAACACGCATTCTCTAGACTCCCGGCGACAACGGGCACATGGTGGCTTACAAGGCTGGTCCACGGAGCCTAGCTCGCAGCGTACCTTTTTCTCACGGCAAGGCTCACACGCCTTTGTAGCAGAAAGTCAGCGTCTAGATACATAGTATATCGCGATACATACATAGACTGAACTACGTAGGCTAGTGTCGACAGCAACGAACCTGATATACTCGCTTATGCTCGCGACGCTGAGCAGATGCCATGATCCGATAAAAACCGTGGTAAGTACTAGTACGCACTAATGTAGCAATTTCTTCAGGGGTCACTCCCTATGCAGGGGTGTGCATGCATCATGCGTCATGTGTCATATCAACACAGCATGCGTAATGAAGAGAGCGTTGCCGTATCCGTACGTTGTATACTAGTAGACTGTAGTAGTATAGATATTAGAGACCGGAAGTTGGAGCTGAGTGAGGGGAGGGAGTGGTTAGTTGGTTGTGATTGGCTGACGGCGCTTATCAAGAGATCAGACCTTTGCGTTGGTGCGATCCGGTGGTTTCCAGCCAATCGGATGCACGGTGTGCAAAGACAACCACGACGACGATGGGATGGAGATAAGTAACTGAATGTAAAGTAGGGTATTCTCGCTCGTCTCAGGTTCGGAACTGTGATCACGAACGAACGTACTTTTGATGCGCGGAGAATTTGCCATGGAAAAGTTGCGAACGCTCCTGATTGCGAACCGCGGCGAGATTGCCGTACGCATCTCCAAAACTGCAAGGTATCTTGTATTTTGTCCTTCGGCGGCAGGATGTGTAGTAGTATATAGTAGCAAATACTGACATGAGCCTCGGCAAAATTCATAGGGAGCTTGGGGTCCGCACGATCGCAATCTATACAAAAGCGGATTCGACTTCACGACACGTCTCAGTTGCAGACGAGGCAGTTTTGCTGCCGGGCGAGGATGCCACCGCATATACGGACGGGTTAGTCGAAGTCTTCCCTTTCTTCCCATCAATGGTCAAGGTCAAGGTGCCAATAGGTGTATTGTGTATGGGACTGATGGGGTGAATCTATAGAGACGCTATCATAGACATTGCTCGTTCGCGGGATGTCGACGCCATTATTCCAGGATATGGGTTCCTGTCAGAAAATGCCGACTTCGCTCAGGCCGTGGCCAGCGCGGGCATGGTGTTCGTAGGCCCTAAACAGGATGCAATTGAATCATTTGGTTTGAAGCATCGAGCGCGTGAAATGGCTATAGAAGCCGGCGTGCCTATTGTTCCGGGTACCAGAGGACTACTTGATACGGAAGAAGAAGCAGTCAGTGCTGCAGATAAACTGGGATACCCGGTAATCCTCTTCAGACCCTTTCATTTTTTTTATCCGAACATTAACCAACAACCCTGCCATTATAGGTAATGCTAAAAGCCACCGGAGGAGGTGGTGGAATGGGCCTAGTTATATGCAACTCGTCCAGCGAGGTCCGAGATACCCTATCTCAGGTCCGTTCACGGGGAGCAGCATTGTTCAAAAATGCCGGAGTGTTTCTAGAACGATACTACTCCAAGAGCCATCATATTGAGGTGCAGGTATTTGGCAACGGTCTCGGAGACGCTGTTCACTTCGGAGAGCGCGAGTGCTCAATTCAACGCCGTCATCAAAAAGTGGTAGAAGAGTGCCCCAGTCCCTTTGTCGAGAGGCATTCTGGTAAGTCCGATCATAGGTTGGGTTATACTATAAAAGCTCACCGTGAAGTAGACTTGCGCAAAAGATTGACCTCTGCTGCTGTGGCCCTGGCGGAATCCGTCAAGTATGCATCTGCTGGCACGGTCGAATACCTTGTGGACGATGTATCTGGGGATTTCTTTTTCCTAGAGATGAACACTCGTCTGCAAGTCGAGCATGGTATCACGGAGCTCTGCTATGGAGTTGACCTAGTAAAACTCATGCTGGAACAAGCTGATCGAGAACTTGCTGGCCAAGGTGGTATTGATGGAAAGTATTTGAAATCTTTGCAGCCCGAGCTACCGGTGGGATCTGCCATCGAAGTCCGTGTTTACGCAGAGAACCCAGCACGCAATTACACTCCGTCCCCCGGTTTGCTGCAGTATATTCAATGGTCAGAGCTGGAAGGTACTCGTATCGACACCTGGGTAGGCACAGGGGCCAGAATTTCAACCTTTTACGGTTTGTGACACTCCTAGAAACAGTCTTCATCTGGGACATTGACTTACCTTCTTGTAGATCCCATGATTGCCAAGGTAATGGTACATGCTTCCGGACGAAATGAAGCCATAGAAAAGCTTGGCCACGTTCTCTCGCAATCTATAATCTGTGGTCCTCCAACGAATCTCGACTTCTTACACGCCATTGTACAATCCGCCGCCTTCAAAAGTGGACACACCCTGACCAATTTCCTGGAAAATTTTGAACACAGTCCTACTGCCATTGATGTTATCTCGCCGGGCGTCTACACCACGGTCCAGGACTTCCCAGGTCGCCCCAACGCAGGGCAAGGAATTCCCCATGCGGGCCCAATGGTACGTTAATTATTTTACTCAAGCAATTCATCGCATAGACCGAAGACTAATATTGGACAAATAGGACCCTCTTGCATTTCAGAGTATGGCTCCATTGAATGACATAAGATTTTGAGAGCTGTTGCATCTAACCTTTCGGTAGTTGCAAATATTCTGGTGGAAAATCACCGTAATACAGAAGGATTAGAAATTACTCTGAGAGGTCCAGAGCTGCGATTTCTGGCCCCTGCAATTGTCTCCGTCTGTGGAGCTCCCATAGCGTTGACTCTTGACGGTGTCGATGTCCCTATGTGGACGCGGCTATACATCAAACGTGGCCAAGTTTTGTCTGTCGGAAAACTGCTAGAGTCTGGAGGTTGTAGAGGTGCGTTTACGCTACAGGCCAATTCATGATATCTTTGCTAACCTGGTTGAAGCATATCTTGCCGTATTTGGAGGCTTCCCTGCTATGTGAGTTCACTCCCCCCTTTTCTTTTCTAGTGCGATGTTGACGGAATCTAGTGCCCAGTACTTTGACTCCAAGTCCACTACGCCTTTGCTTGGTATCGGTGGTTACCAGGGTCGAGCTCTTGCTCCAGGTGATCTCCTGACTATAAAAAGGGTTGCTGACTTCAATGAGTTGGCACCTGCTGTTTCACTCCCTGGAACTCTACGTCCGAAATACACGAACCACTGGGACATCTACGCCATGGTCGGACCATACGATGAGGGTTATATGGGCGCAGAGGATATAGAGATGATTTATAATACCATCTGGTACCGACATTCTGCTATGACAAAATGACGATGGAGAAAACTGACAAAGAATATAGGAAGGTTTCACACAACGCCACTCGTGGCGGTATTCGTTTGATCGGTCCTGCACCTACTAAATGGGCTAGGAAAGATGGTGGCGAGGGTGGACAACATCCTAGCAATGTTATCGAATATGGATATCCATTGGGTACTTTGAATTGGACGGGGGAGAGGTTAGTTCCTGCTTCATCTGCTTTTTGGGGGTCTATTTATTATAAGGACTATGAGCATTGACTGGATTAATCGCCTAGTCCGTGCATCTTCCCCGTTGATGCCCCTGATCTTGGAGGATTTGTTTCTTCGACCACAATAGTTAAGGGAAGCTTCTGGCGCCTGGGACAAGTGAAATCGGGTGATACAATTCAATATCACAGAGTATCCTTGGAAGATGCACTTCGGATTGCAGCTCAGCTTGAGAAATTCCTGGATGATGTCGCCTCCTTTGTTGTAGGAAAGCGCCAACTAGACGAAATTGAACCAGTTGATCACCAATCATTGCCAGAGTCAACAGTCTCTGGTAATTTTGGGAAGGCCGTTATTTTCGAGAAAATCCTAGATGGATCAAATCTCAAGATAACCTTCAGACAGGTAACTTGTTATAGAATTTCTTCCTGGTTGTTCAAGATCTCATGGATTATCACAGGGTGGTGACGATTTCCTTCTAGTCGAGTACGGCGATGGGAATTTTGACCTCAATAACCGCTGCCGCGTAACGAGCTTAGAAAAAGTGCTTCGGAAGTCGTGCGAAGTCGACCAAATATTTAGGGACGGTATCTACAAGACGATTGGATGCTGCAACTGTAAGTTCTTTACCCTCCTATGGTTCCTGGCATGTGAGGTTAGTTTCTTTGAGACCGGTATTAACATTATACAATTACAGCGCTCTTGGTCCATTACGATGGCTTGAAACTTCCACGTCAGAAGTTGATGGATCTTTTGATATCTTCACAGAGCGAGATAGATGATCTCAGCGGCTACAAGGTTCCTAGCAGGCGATTCCGTCTCCCCATCTGCTTCGAGAGCCCGGCGCAGCAAGAAGCTATCCAGCGCTACATGAATACGCAGCGGCCATATGCCCCGTTTCTGCCGGATAACATGGATTTTGTAGCGAAGATAAACGGCATTACCTATGACGAACTCCTCAAAGTATTTCTGACTGCAGAGTTCATGGTCATCTGCGTCGGATTTTTCTGTGCTGATACCATCTGCCTTCCAATCGACCCTCGATACCGATTGACGTGTCCCAAGCAAAACCCCAGTCGAGTATACTCCCCCGAGGGAAGTGTGAGCTGGGGCGGCTCATGTATGAAGTGAGTTTCTTTTTCTATTATCTGATCCCCCGAAGGAATAAAGCTCATTGCAGCTAACGCTTCCTAAAAGTATCTATCCTGTGGATTCTCCAGGAGGTTACCAACTTACAGGTCAAACTATCCCCTGCTTTGACCAACTGGGTATGAAGCCCGGATTTGCGTCGGGTCAGCCGGGGCTCTTCCGGGATTTTGATCAAGTCACTTTCTACCGCGTTGACAAGCAAGAATTGGAGCGTGATATGGCGCTTTTCCGGTCTGGACGTTATAACTTCCAGATTGAAGAAGACGTGCTCTTTGATATGGGCGCACACAACAAGCTGCTTTCAGAGACACGAGACGAGGTGTCTCTCTTCAAGACTCGGCAGCTAGCGGCCCAGAAGGAAATGCTGGCCCTCGAGAAGGCCTCCATGGAGCGGTGGATGGCTGAGAAATCCCAGAGTACTACTCCAGCTGATGAACTTGAAATATTGAAGCAAGGTACGTATTTGTCTACATTGTACGTAGCCTACGTATTGTGCGGCTAACAGATTGGTAGACCCCAATAATTTGACGCTCGACTCACCTCTTGATGCAAACGTGTGGAAAGTCAATGTCAATGAAGGGCAAGTTTTCAGTGCCAACCAGGTGGCAGTCATTCTTGAGGCAATGAAGATGGAAATCGCCGTCTCATACGCCGGTGACAAAAAGGAAGCGGCCGATGCACAGTTCAAGGTTGTCAAGGTCCTTGTTCAGCCTGGAGACACTGTTAAAGCTGGAGATACGTTGGTGTTCGTGCGAGAGCTATGCGATGAATGAATGAATGATCTTGGAAATATCAGCAGATGATTTCTGTACAGTTGGTTGTATGTATATATAGAGTAGTCGCGCTAAACCCAATCCAGTCCGGAACACGGCGTAACTGTTAATCCTTGTGTAGAACGCACGGCAGGTGCACGTTTCCTCTTCCAGGGATGGGGCTCCTTCCCTTCTGACGTCGGGCAACCGGCCAATCACAGCGCTTCCTCAGCATTCCCGCCTTCCCTCAACACCTTAACTTGGTCAACTCTCTCTTGCTTAGACTTCATTTCATCCTCCTGCGCCTGTTTCATCATTTCTATCGTCTTTTACACGCTTTCTTCGCGACTCCCTGGTCGGCCGGACGCCTCCTTCAAGACACCCATGACCCTCGCTCTTTTGATTGATTTGATTTGACCTAGACCAGCGTCGCCATTTACCTTCATCCCTACTTCTTTCCTCAATTCATCATACAATACGTTCATCTAGACGCGTCGCCCAAACTTGTTCGTCCCATTTGCGTCAGTCAACAATCCTGTTATCCTTGGCAGAAAATTGAAAATTGCATCGCAACCCAACGTCAAAGCACCGCTTGGTCCGCATCACGTTATCACGGTTCCTTCTTACCGGACATTACGCTATCGTTTTTCTTTTTCTTCCCTTAAAAGACAACGAAGGGCTGAAACGACACACACACACATCGTATATTCCCGGTCGGAAATTGGGCATTTTCGGTATAGCGAGGCGTCTCCGGATGGCATCGTTGAATTCGCCCGATCTTCTTATCTGAATAGCAACATAACCTCTTTAAGGGTAGGAAGGGGAACCGCTCAATTGGGCCAATTGGAGTACTTAGCGTGCTTGTGTCACGCCATACCAACACATGCAGGCTGCTAGGGCGAAGACAGAGGCCCTGTCCCAGAAGGCAAAGGTGGGTTTTGCTATTCGCGATTTTCAAGAGTCACAGGCTGATGCGCTGTGGAATTAAGCTTGTCAATTCCTACAATGAGTTACTCCAGTAAGTCTTACTTCTCCTCATTAACGCCGTTTTCTTTCTTGTCATTTCTCCCAAAGAAAAGACACCTACTGACAAACTTTCTGCAGGGAATTCTCTTCCCCCGACCTCCGAGTTGTTGGCAACTACACTCTTGGAAGGCTGATTGGCAAAGGCTCCTTCGGCAAGGTTTACCTCGCAACACACAAACTTACCAATAATTCCAAGGTAAGTCCTATTATCGGAGAGCCTGCGCGAGCTCTAACTCATGTATATCCATCAGGTTGTCCTTAAATCGTCAAACAAGCAGGATTCTACCCTTGCCCGTGAGATCCACCATCATCGACAATTTGTTCATCCTCATATTGCTCGTCTTTACGAGGTTATTGTCACGGAGAATCTGGTTTGGCTGGTTTTGGAATATTGCCCGGGTATGCGCTCTTCTCAATTGCGGAGTGGAATGGCGGATTAATGTGTTTTCTCCGCAGGGGATGAGCTGTACAACCATCTTTTGAATAATGGCCCTCTTCCTGTTGACAAGGTCCGCCGAATTTTTGCGCAGCTAGTCGGAGCTGTGGCGTATGTCCATAGCAAGTCTTGCGTCCATCGGGATTTGAAGCTCGAAAACATTTTACTCGATAAACATGGAAACGTCAAATTGTGTGATTTTGGCTTCACGCGCGAGTACGAAGGGAAAGCGAGTTACTTGCAAACTTTTTGCGGCACAATATGCTACAGCGCGCCAGAGATGCTCAAAGGCGAAAAGTACGCAGGGGAAAAGGTCGATGTATGGAGTCTAGGCATCATCCTGTATGCTCTCCTAGCTGGAGAGCTGCCATATGACGAAGATGACGACCAGGAAACTAAAGCGAAGATTCTCAAAGAGGACCCCGTTTTCAATGACAAATTTCCAGAAGATTCACAGTCGCTCATCAAGATATTACTTTCCAAGCGACCTCTTCTACGCCCATCGCTAAGTGACATCTTATCACATCCCTTTTTGGCGGAGCACGGAGTGGAGCAACAGATCATTCTGCAAACAACGCGTCCGTCTCCCTTTAGCACCGCTTTGGAGAAGACAACTTTGTTGCGTATGAAAAGTGCAGGTGTGAATATCGACCAGGTCATAGAACATGTTCTTTCGCAGCGGTGCGATGCCCTAGCCGGCTGGTGGGCCCTGTTGATTGAGAAAGAAGAGCGGAAAGAAAAAAGACGTGAGCGCAAGAGGAAAGAAAAGGAAGCCGAAGCTCGCAGCTTGCGTCGGCTAAGCGCAGCTAGCAGCCGTTTAGAAAAAATTTCTGCTCTAGTCGAAGTGGATGAAGAGGGAGTTGACACTCTACAGGCTCGCGGAAGGCGAGATCGCCGTAGCCTACCAACCCGTAAGTAAATAATGTCTCATTTACCCCGTTGTTGTCTCTAGATCTAACCTTTTCTTCTCCAGCCGACCTTTCGATCCCCGAAGTTCCCAAGCTTCCCGAAGGTTTCGCGAATCTCCCACTTTTGGATGTTGGATTGCCGCCGCAGCCACTAGACAAGGATTCTGTTCGCTCTTTAAGCTCTACTAGACGGCGTCCTATCCCACCACCAAAAGAACGCCGTCAATCTAGACCCAGTATGCTACATGTTAGTGCGTCTCAACCAGAGCTGGCATCACATTCTAGCGGTATATTCAGGCGTCGCACAGGCCGACGCCATCAGCATTCCTTAATGAGCCAATTAGCGTCACTCAAGCATTGGATAGTTGAGTCCGCTAAACGTGCCAAGTCGCCTCACCCCAGAACACCAAAGAGTGCCGGAGGACAATCTTCCAAGCTACGATCTGAAAAATCTAGTCCAGGAAAAGGCTCGGATGTTCAGCGGAAACAGGAGGCAAGGTTGTCAGCCAATGTCGAAACGCCGGTCATGACGCCAACACAGATTAAGCGATCTTCGAACGCCAGCAGTCTCGCTCCGAATAGTGCATCGTATGCTCATCATCGAAATTCATATGGGCGCCAGGCCCGTGGTTCGAATCGCAACTCATTGTCTCCAGCTCCTCTCACTCCTCGGGGTTCTTATCGACGTTCTTCTGCTGGTTTGCGCGGGCGTAAATCGACATCTTCGTCTATCTCCTCTGTGCGAAGTATTCATCATGTTCACTCTCATTCAAAGGCTTCTTCTATTTCATCGAACAGCGTTGACACTATGTCTACTCCAACGGCATCTACAAGGATGAGCCGGTCTCCGCATACGTCTGTCAAAGTACTCCCTGCTACGCCTAATGCAGGGTCTCGCTTTCCAAATAACATTCGGCTAGTGCGTAACCCGCCCAATACTTTAAGAGACGCAAACCAACCGGAAAATCATGGTATATACTCAGTATTTAACGAAACCTTGCCATCACAGTCACAAGGGTTTGTTTTTGCTCGGCGGAAACGAACTCCTTTCAGGGGCCCAATGCTCCACACTAATAACGTTATTTATTCGAATGGGCCTGGCACGCCCAACTTATCACCACCACTTCAAAGGGACGCAGCATCAAGTGGAACTGGAATGGTAAAACCAATTACCCGCAAAAGCCAAATTATCGAGGAAGAAGACGCTGTAGAAGATACTTTAGAAGAGGAGGAGGAAGACATCGAAGAAGTGGACACGTTTAGTGATCCTGGCGTCACTGGCACCGGTCTTGATGTTGTTGCGGTGCCTCGAGTTGAGGTTCCTCAGTCAGAAGCAACTATGCTGACCAATCAAGGCGAGGAGAAAGATGCCATGGGTGAGAGTCACGCTAGACCTACACTTGAACCGGCAGTTGATCTCGAAGTCCTCCCAACTCGGCCATTGTCAGTTCACGATCCAGAAGCACAGCAACCGCCTTTGTCAGATCTCGATGACGCCCTTGTACCAAATGCGGTTACAGAACAGAAACTGCCGATTCCCGAGCTTGAAGACGAAGTTAAGGCTGATCATAAGTCTGAGGCTGGATCCGTTGTGGAAGAGACGACCAAAACAACCGACGAGGAGGACTCCTCATTACAGCAACCCGTTACAAGCGAGTTAGGAATCACCGAAGACACCAGCGCCACTGCTACTAACAGCCCTCCAACTTGAGAGAGCCATTTCATTCACGACCATCGTCAATTCCAACATATGTATCATCAATATACATTTTCCAACACTCTAACCTATACTTCCACCGCAGAATATTTTATCCGTCTCGTGTCATCTTTCCTACATATACCACTGACATTATTATAAACATGATGTACTATTTTCTTCTTACATTTTTATACCCCTTTCCAGCGACCTTCTTATGCCGCTTTGATTGTTACCATCATCGTTATTACCATCGTTACCATTATCACGGATATTGAATATATATCTACCTCGCGTTGTTCTGTATATTCCTGTTTTATTTGAGTCATATTAATCCAGCTCAGACATATCTCAGAATCTCACTGGGGCATTTCAGCATATTTTGAGCAATCACATATTAAAAGTAGAACTTCGATAACCAGACATCTAACTAGACTTGTGGAGGAAGAAAAGGATAATTAGTCACATAGTTATTCTCGTGAAAGGATTTTTTATCTGCCTGTCTATGTATGACGATCTAGACCCTTAAATAATGCAGCGAAGAACAAGAAAAGAATAGAAAGAACCTCATTTATCGTAACATAACTCGAAAGAAAGAAGATATCTCTTCCCATATCGTTTTGGTTTTCGTTGTTGTTTTCTTGGAAAACGTTTTCTCTTGAACATCACACATGAATAATTTTGACGAAGCCCCTCCCCAAGAAAAAGAAAAAAGAAATAGAAAAAAAAAAAGATCAGGCAGCCTTGATCTTTCCGTTTGGTTCCGATTTAACGGGCTTTTCGACGTGTTTATCGTAAAGACGTCTTTCGAAGAATTTGAGGATTTCGTCGATTATACTGTTTTAGGGCTTCTCGTCAGAAAGGACCAGAGGGAGTGGGAATAAAGGGGAAGAAGACTTACATTACTGGTGCACTTATAGCCAAAACAGCCTGCCATTCATTCCAGTCCAATGGCAAAATAGCAAATAACCCTTGTAAGAAAGGCACGTACAGAATTGCAAAGTGCAACGACATCGACAAGATAATCGCGTACACGAGCATCGGGTTGTGCCATAGGGGGAAAGTGAGCAGCGACTCGCTGGACGAAAGCGCGTTCATGGCGTTGAGCATCTCGATTACCACGAGAATGGACAGGGAGACTGTTGATGCTGATTTGGACATGTCGTTGGCAAACATCGAACAGCCTATTTCGGGGAATTCGGATGAGCACTTGTGGAAGTGGGATAGTTGCCAGTACGAAATTTGAGGCCCGGCAGGGTTGAACATGAACCACCATACGTAGCCAAACACGGTTGCTGCACCGACATAAGTTCCCACAACCATGTAGCGGAAGAATAGCCAGCCGCCAACGAGAGCCTCGTCGCGCTGGCGAGGAGGTCGTCTCATAACATCATGGTCAGGGGGGTTGAAGGAGAGAGCGGTGGCCGGTAAACCATCAGTAACAAGGTTAACCCACAACAGTTGGACGGGTACCAAAGCTTCTGGCAACCCCAGAGCAGCAGTCAAAAAGATCGAGACCACTTCACCTATGTTAGAGGAGATCAAGTACCGGATGAACTGCTGGGTGTTGCTGTAGATAGAACGGCCTTCCTCTACTGCGACTTGGATCGTGGCGAAGTTGTCGTCGGCGAGGACCATATCAGCAGCGAGCTTGGCAACATCCGTTCCTGTTCCCATGGCCACACCGATATCTGCCTTTTTCAAAGCCGGGGCATCATTGACACCATCACCAGTCATAGCAACAACATGACCTAGCGACTGAAGGAGATCGACCAGTTTCGATTTATGAGCAGGTTCGGTGCGAGAAAACAAAGACGCATTCTTGACGGCCTCCAACTTCTGACTATCGGTAAGATCGTCAAACTCTCTGCCAGTGTAGCTTTTCCCTTGAAGATCTTCATCGGCACCAAAGACACCGATTTGACGGCAAATAGACTCGGCGGTGTTCCGGTTGTCTCCGGTGATGACAATAATCCGAATTCCTGCTTCGCGGCATTGACGAATAGAACTGGCAACCTCTGGTCGAGGAGGATCAAGCATACCAACGAGGCCGATCAGCGTCATGTTGCGTTCCAGTTGGGCGTATTGTTCGGAGGTTTTGGCGGTGTGGAAGAGTGGATTGGCCGCGACGTTGCTTACGCTGGCAAGTGCAATAACGCGAAGGCCTCGATTGCCGCATTCGACAACCTGTTGAGCAATCAAATTGATATGGCTCTTTGTCAATGGCACACGTTGACCATTGGAACCGAGGAGTACATGCGAGCAGCGTTCGGTAATAGATTCGGGGGCACCCTTGACGAGGAGCTTTTGCGCTTCACCCTCGCCGACTAAAACAGACATGCTCTTGCGGTCCCGAGAGAACTCATAGGTGGCCTTTAACGATAACTTGTTCTCGTAGTATTTACTTGCGGCATGTAGTCCAGCGGAGGGAGGCAACGCTCGCAAGTTCTCATTGTAAACAGCGTTATCCGTGCCAATTTTCTCAGCCAGCACACGCAAAGCTCCCTCTGTGGGCTCACCGATACAGGAGTAACCAGTCTTCGGGTCATAAGCCAAGATAGCCTCGTTGTTCAGAGCGAGAACTTCAGTCATCTGACTGATTGTTGAGGACGTGACTGCCAGATCCTTTTGTGGTTTGCCCTGCTTCTTCAGTGCACCGACAGGAGCGAAGGTTGTGCCTTCTACATCGATTTCCTCGAAACCTTGACCGGAAGGGTCCAGATAGATAATCTTCTCCACACTCATCTGGTTGGTAGTCAGGGTACCGGTCTTATCGGAGCAAATAACGCTACAGCTTCCTAAAGTCTCGACAGACGGAAGCGACCTAACAACGGCATTCTTGGCTGCCATTTTACGGGTACCCAATGCCAGGCAGGTGGTGATGACGACGGCGAGACCTTCTGGAATGGCGGCTACACCGAGGGATACGGCGATCTTGAGATAGTAGATAGCACCTTTTGCCCAGCCACCATGAGAAGGGTCATTGAAATGCTCGATATTAATCAGCCAGACGGCAACGCAGATTAGAGTGATGACCTTGGCCAATACATCGCCAAAGTCGTTCAACTTCTGCTTCAAAGGCGTCGGTTCGGAGATTTGAGAAGTAATGCTCTCGTGAATACCACCTATGGCAGTTGAAACTCCAGTAAGAACAACGATTGCAGTTGCGTGGCCGGCTACAACGGTAGTACCGGAAAAAAGCATGTTTGTTTGATCCTGTTTAACGGCCTGCTTGTCGTTGACGACTTTCGTGTCCTTTGCCACACTTTCACTTTCACCGGTCAATATTGCCTGGTCCACTCGGAAGCTGTTGCTTTGAATTGTCAGCAATCGACAATCAGCGGGCACACGGTCGCCGACGGCGATGTGGATGATGTCTCCTGGGACCAATTCCTCTGCTTTAATCTTTTGCAGTGTGCCATTGCGAACGACCTTTGCTACGTTCGCAGAATATTCTTGAAGAGCAGCAATGGCTTTCTCAGCGCTGCTTTCTTGAGATACGCCGACAATGGCGTTGAGGATTAGGATGGTAAGAATCTATAGAGAGAGGGCTTGCATCAGCAAACATGCCCTCTTGCTGCGGGGAGTTGAGTCTCGGGCTTACCACAGCAGGGTCAACAAAGGCAGTCCAGTCATCTGCATCATCGTAAAGAGCCAGAACGAATGAGACAGCCGCAGAAGCAAGGAGAATGAGGACAAGCTGGTCTTGAAATTGCTCGAGAACCAGTTTCCACAGAGGGGTAGCTTCCTCTTCTTCGAGAGCTGTTGGGCAAGGGGATTAGCAAGACGTATCCCAACGCACCGGACCGGACCTGCGTTGACATCTCATTTTCTAATTCTCCGGCCAGCATACATAGAAGAAGTCGGGCTTATAGCTTACCATTTGCACCATGTTTTTCCCGCGAACGCAGCACTTGTGCCTGGGTCAGGCCTGCTTCCTCCGAAACACTGAAGTCACGGAGGAGGTCCGCAGGCGAGCGGGTAAAAGAATACTCCATTGCTTGCAGCGAATTCCAGTGTCGTTATCAGGCGAGACTGGTGGCGAGCATGGGGAGAGCGAGAGAATGGAAGTCCCAAGGTTGGCGAAAAGGACAGACAGCAAAACAATTGTTACGTAGTAGTACGGACCCGTAATAAACTAGTCTCGGAACGTCTCCGGTATCGTCGCCCAACTACGTATAAGTATGTACTATATTTGAAATTTCAGCTGCGTTGGGGTGCTGTGTGCGCTTCCTATATGTAACTACTAATAACCCTGGCAGCAGCATGATGGGTATGGCTCTTTATTGTGTGTGTTTCCCTGAGTATGCACATTGCATACCGTGGTATAGTATCAGATCGTAAAATACCCATGTTGTTAGTATTTATTACCGGGGTACCTTGGTACTGCTGTGTTACGAATACCAGATACCATACCAGATAGTGGTCACCTTATCGGTGGCAGTCACGTGATGCTATCTTTGTGCTTCGGCGGGTTTCTTAGTTTCTTAGACTCTTAGACTCTTAGAGCACTGACAAGTTACAATACACAGTTGGGTCAAGTGTTGAAGTGTTGAAGTTTGAGGAATCAGATGGATAGTTAGATATATCTGTCGTACATAACTGTAGCCCGCCATATTCTCTTAGAGAAAGAAATAGAGAGTGAAAAGTAAAAAGTAAAAAGTGAGAAGTGCAGCCTGAGGCAGGAGACTGAGGCCTGAGTGCGGCCTAAGGGCCTGAAGGCTGAAGCCTGAGGCTGCCAGGCCAGCACACACTAAGCCCAATTGGACTGGCCGCAAACTACTGTCCCTCAAAACATCTGCAACTAACTAACGATCATCTCTGTCCAACTTTTCTTCTTGTGCTTTTCCCTGCTGCAAAAAAAATCAACTCTTGACTTCTTCTCTGATCTCAAACCACCACCCACTGCTGAATCTGCTATCCCCCCTGCTACTGGCATCTATTCACCATGGCTTCTGAGGTTTGTACACATCATAGCCCCTCATTCCATACCCTGTACCACGCCCACCATCAGTTCTTCAAGCATGCCTATATTTCCTGTACCCTGCAATTATGCACCTATCTGTGTTTGCCTATGAGTATCATATAACTGACTTTTTTTCCCTGGGTAACAGCGTGAAAGGTAAAGATATCATGGCTTGAATTCTCTAGACCTGTGACTGATAATCCTTAAAGCAAGACTTTTCTTGCACGCCTCTGTGAGCAGGCTGAGCGTTATGATGGTGAGTCCAGAATGTGTGAGCCTCTTTCTTTAGGATATACAACTGATGGTTTGTGTGAACTTGCAGAGATGGTCACATACATGAAGGTAAGCCCATCCACCACATGTGTCATTATATCTGGACCAGTTGTCTAATATCTCTACAGGAAGTTGCCAATGTACGATTCATTCCTCACCTAGACTCCCCTCGACTTTCCAATCTCGAATGCTCTCTGCAGTTCGAACTGGTAGTTAACAAATAGTGAACGAATAGCTGAATGGCGAACTTTCTGTCGACGAACGCAACCTTCTGTCGGTAGCCTACAAGAACGTCGTCGGCACCCGCCGTGCCTCCTGGCGCATCATCTCCTCAATTGAGCAGAAGGAGGAATCCAAGGGCTCCGACAAGCACGTCGCCATCATCCGTGATTATCGCCAGAAGATCGAGACGGAGCTCGAGAAAGTTTGCCAGGACGTCTTGGACGTGCTTGACGAGTCTCTGATCCCCAAGGCCGAATCTGGCGAGTCCAAGGTTTTCTATCATAAGATGTATGCGATTGACCTGTTTTCTGATGTTTTGTCGAATAACAAAAGCTGATGGGCTTGCAGGAAGGGTGACTACCACCGTTACCTCGCCGAGTTCGCATCTGGCAACAAGCGGAAGGTCGCAGCCACTGCAGCTCACGAGGCTTACAAGGTCAGCTAAATCTCCACCTATCTATCTTTATCTGTCGACTTTTCGCTCACCAGTTTCTTCTCCTTTTAGAACGCCACCGATGTCGCCCAGACTGAGCTTACACCTACCCACCCCATCCGTCTCGGCCTTGCTCTGAATTTCTCGGTCTTCTACTACGAAATCCTGAACTCTCCCGACCGCGCTTGCCACTTGGCCAAGCAGGCATTCGATGACGCTATTGCCGAGCTCGACTCCCTGTCCGAAGAGTCCTACCGCGACAGCACCCTCATCATGCAGCTGTTGCGCGACAACTTGACTCTCTGGACCTCGTCTGATGGCGGCGAGCCTGAAGGTGCCGAGCTCAAGGAAGATAAGCCCGCTGAAACCGAAGCTGCTGCTCCTGCTGAGGAAAAGACCGAGGAGGCTCCTGCTGAGGCTCCTGCCCCAACTGAGTCCTAAATATGATATCTGATCACGGAAAGACATAGGGTTCTTAAAGTTGTTGAATGCCAGAATTCATGCATGCCCATGTCTATGCCCTTTTTTTATTATCGGACTTTCTTTTCCTGTTCCTTTTATCACCTCTGATGCCGCAATCACAATTGAATGCTTCATTCTCCCTCACTATCCCCTTAACCCCCAAATTCCCCAGTTCATTCTATCTATTTGCCCCTATCGGATCGTTAAGTGACGATTGTTTTAAAGCCGCCCATGTTGTATTTTTCTTTTCCCTGATCAGGCCTGTAGTTGGATGCGGAGTTTGATATTTGGAAGAAAAGAAAACGCCAGGTTGGTATGGAGCTGGATATTTGCTTGCGAAATGTCTGTCGTATTTGTCTCGTCTCGTTTCTCCCCCAAAGCCCAAATGTTTTTTATTCCACTGTTGTCTCTTGCTGTGTCAGACTCATGATTCGTACGGAGGGTTCTCTTTTTTAATTTACATTCGGAACACCCGGGAGTAAAGAAAGAAAGGATACAAGCGTTCGATCATGCCTGTCACTCGAGTACGAGACTGAAGTCCTTCTTCGTCTTTTCATTGATGATACTCATGACCAGCCCAACAGACAACACCCGTCTCTATTCAATTTCAAATCTTGTCTTTCCCCCTCCCTTTTATTATGTTGCTTTTTAAGCTGTTGTTTAGGGCAAGGCAAGGCAATCAAGCCTCGATGAAATCAAGCCAATCTTTTAGCCTATTACCTAGGTACTCTTATACTTTACTCTTTTCTTTATCAACCTTAGTTATTAAGGTGGTAGGGAAGACACGAAATTAGGGTATATTAGAACAGATCTATTTCTCGCAACTTTTAATGGACTTGATACAGAATGTAGGCGATACATGAAGACAATGTCAATGACAATAGCAATGTAATAAGTAAAGAAAAATGCATTGCTAAGAAGGGGGGGAAAGACACCGAGCGTGAGGTAGGTATGCGTAAGAAAAGTGTGGAAACAGGCCATCTGTTTACTTATAATATAAAAGAGATACGTAGGGAGTAAAAAGGGAGGGAGTAAACTTGAGGTGATAATAAATTACATGAAATCGTCATCACCCAGGTCATCGTCATCGTAAACATTAATATCTGCCTTTTCAAAATCGCGCTGCGTATTCAACGTCGACTTGGTCTTGGCTGCCTTGGACTTCTTGCTCCCCTTATCGGCTGCGCGCTCCTCGCGCATTTTCTCGTTGCTCAGCGTCGTCAACGCACTTGCGACTTTCTTCACTTGGTCGCTAGGCAGGTCATTGACCAGCTGTTTGGCAAAGTCAGGCGCCCACAGTGCGTATTGCGCCTTTTTCGAGTTGGCTGTCAGCAGCGGAATGAGCGTACTGGTCAATTTGGCAAATTGGTCTTTGGTGGTGGGTTTGAAAAGCGGCATGGCGGAGAGATCGATGGCCGTTGTTGGATCCGAGGAATCGGTCACCACAACTGCTTTGGCAGCCGCTGACCGACGGTTAGTCCGGTTCAGGTCGATGTCGCCCAAGAGATCTTCGGCGTGCTTGAGGTCGGAATCCTTCTCCGTCTTGCGTAGTCGCGCGCGGCGCTCGCTCTCGTCTTCGCTGCTTTCCTCCTCGGAGGAGTCTTCTTCCTCGTGTCGTCTTCGCTCAAGCTTATGTTCTTGTATACGCTGGGCCTTGCTCTTCTTCTTCGCTGCTGCCTCGGCTTCAGCCTTGGCCTTTGCGGCGGCCGCTGCCGCAGCTTTTTCCCGTTCTACTTCAGAATCTTCGGCCGCGTCCCAGGAGTCGAGGACCTGCGTCGTAAGTCAGTTGATGTGCATGACAAAAGTAATCCTCCTCCTTCTCCTCTTGATGTGCAAAATATGTCACGGCGCTTACTTCTTCATCTTCTTCGTCATCGAATTTGCGACGAGCAGCGACGGGCGGGGATGAGGGAGGGGTGCTTTCCTCTTCGTCGTCTGCATGTTGTTAGCCAGAGGTACGGACCATTTCGTAACCAATACGAATCATCTATAATATCGAGCAATATGAAGAGTACGACACTGTAGGAAAAAAGGAAAGATTCTGACTCACCCCACTTCGAAGGCGCCATGGCGATAGAGAACTGATACGCTGGACCGTACTGTATCTTCCAGACAGGCTCTCTGTCTAATTATACTAACGACACAGAAGACGGGCTGGCAGACGGACGCAGCACGCAGCAAGCGTTCACGAAGGAGAGAGCGAGAGAGAGAGCGAGACGAGAGACGAGAGACGAAGGAGAAAAAAGGAAGTTGGAAATGCTGGCGGGGAACTGGCCAATCACAGGCCGAAGAGAGGGGGCGCGGTCACGTGGGCGCGTTGGGCTGCAACTTGCCGGCGACGTCATTCTTTTTTTCTTTTTCCCTCCCTTGTTGGTTTATCTGTGCAATCGAGATTCCTGGCACCGAAAGGAGAGGTCACGTGTACCTTTCATCAAGCAAGGACTATAGACCGCGTCGTGGCCTCATTAAGACAACAAGAAGAAGATTGAATACATTTTACCATAGTACTTGGAGTACCACCTGAAGCACGTGTACAGACGTACGTACGTTGTCTTTATGGCTTTATAAGCCAACCCACATCCCTAAAATAATAAAATAATAAACAAGTAAACAGACAATACTACGTCTACAGTGATGATGGATCAGTGCCGAGTTTAGCTAGCTTGCAGCGACATTTGTATTATTACTACTGTATTCCTAGATTCGTTGAAAAAAAAAACGTCGCTCCAGATCGTAGCTTCGTGAGAAACCCTAGAAAGTGTATGTGAATTTCCTTTCCCTTTCTCGTGCCATCATACGATTAATTTAGAGGTTGACAGCCGTGCGGAACTTCTCGCCAGCGTAGATGGCGTTGTCGCCCAACTCCTCCTCGATGCGAAGGATCTGGTTGAGCTTAGCAAGACGCTCGGACCGGGCAGGGGCACCAGTCTTGATCTGGCCCGCGCGCAGACCGACGACAATGTCGGCAATGGTGACATCCTCAGTCTCACCAGATCGGTGAGAGACCATGACACCCCAGCCGGCGGCGTAGGAATCCTTGGCGGCCTGGATGGACTCGGTCAGGGTGCCAATCTGGTTGACCTTGAGCAAAAGACCGTTGCAGGACTTGAGCTCGATAGCCTTCTTGATGCGGAGAGGGTTCGTGACAGTCAGGTCATCACTAGATTATGTAGCGTTAGCACTTTTTGCCACTGTGAAGAAGGGAGCAAAAAGCAAATAATAAAAAAGCGAGACTCACCCAACAATCTGGAAGTCGGAGGTCTTGTAGAAGTAGCTCCAGGCCTCCCAGTCATCCTCAGCAAAAGGATCCTCAATGCTGACAATGGGGTACTTCTTGGCCAGCGACTTGTACAGGTCGGCAAGCTGCTCATAGGTAATCCACTTGGTGGGGTCACTATCGGGGTTCTTGAAGTCAAGATCGTATTTCTTGACGTCGGCCTTGTAGAACTCGCTAGAGGCAACGTCCATGGCAATCTTAACTTTGCCAGTGTAGCCAGCCTGTTCAATGGCTTCTGAGATCAGGTCAAGGGCCTCCTCAGCAGTCTGAATATCAGGAGCAACACCACCCTCGTCACCGACGTTGCCGGCAGACTGGCCGTACTTCTTCTTGGCCAGAGTCTTGAGTTTCTGGTAAACCTCGGAACCTTGGCGGAGGCCCTCGCTGAATGTGGGAGCAGTGCTATGGAGATAGTTAGCCAAGAAGGAAAAGCTCGCTCAAAGCTTAGGGTATCTCTTTTACTTACTCTGGGACAATCATGAATTCCTGGAAGGCAAGACGGCCACCGGCGTGAGAACCGCCGTTCAGGACGTTCTGGAAAGGAACTGGAAGAACATATGGCTTCTTGGTTCCAGCAAGGTCGGAGATGTGAGCGTAGAGAGGAACGCCCTTCTCAGCAGCACCAGCCTTGGCAATGGCCAAACTGACACCGAGAATAGCATTGGCACCGAGGTTGGTCTTGTTGGTTGATCCGTCGAGCTTGATGAGGAATTCATCAACCTTGGTCTGGTCCTTGACGTCGATGTTCTCTTTGATAACGGCAGGTCCGATGACTTCGTTCACGTTTTGAACGGCCTTGAGGACGCCTATATTTCATATTCAGTACACAATTGGTCCCTTCAAGTTTATCGTCACTCAAATCTCACTCACCCTTGCCACCCCACTTGGTCTTGTCGCCGTCACGGAGTTCGCAGGCCTCGTGCTGGCCTAAAAATCTTTGGTTAGCAGCAGCAACAATAACAACGACATCTCACTTTCGAGATGGGCAAACCAGGGCAGACAAACCGGTAGAGGCTCCCGAGGGAACGATGGCACGGTGCAAGCCAGTCTCTGTCACAACATCGACCTCGACGGTGGGGTTACCGCGAGAGTCGTAGACAGAACGAGCGTGGATCTTGGAGATAGGCATTTTGGTATTAACTGAGTGGAAGATTCAGTTAGAAGGGCTCTTGCAGCAGGAGGAGAGGCGCTTTTTAAGAGAAGAGGAGAAGATGAGAAGAGGTCAGGAGAGGATCAGGAGAGGTTTTTCTAGGGAAGTTGGTGAGGGAGCAGAAAAGTTTCACCGACAACCCCGATCGAGACAACGTGACTCGACGGATTGCGTCAATGGGCGCGACACCGAGGACTCACTGAGTGCTAGTTGTACGGATTAGGTCTCTGCCAGGAGGTGGCTATTCACTATTGTGCTATGTGTTGTGTTGTGTTGCGTTGCGTTGTGTTTGTTTGTGTATGTGACTGTGTATGTGTCTGAGTCTGGTGGGATGGTGGGGCATGGCATGATTCTTCCAAGGTTCTTTATACACGCATCAACACGTACCTAGACAGGAGTAACTTCCAGGGTTGCAATGGGTTGCAGAGCAGAGATCTCGTATGTATTGCAACGCAGTCGATGTACCTATACGTAGCTACCTAGGTATAGTACCTACTACATGTACGTACCAAGGGATCTCAGGAGGGGCAGACCGTAGTTATACCACCAGCCCTGCCGCGCATCGCCGAGGAACTCGCGCTCAGTGGGGCAGCCATGGCGCTCTCTTTTCTATATACGCTGGCCATTTTCTCTACAGATGCATCCCTACTCCGTACATCCAGCGATTTCTCCCGCCTTCTCCAGTCGGGCAGATGCGGACGACGTCAATCTGTTTTCGTGCCTGAGCGCTCAGGCACCCGCGTGTTTGCCCTGTTTGCCCTCTTTGTCCTGTTTGCACGCACGTGGCCCGTGCGCCAGCTGCGAGTCACGTGATTCTACGTATGTCAGCCGGAGAAGGAAGGACGAAGCAGGAAGGAGCTCCCGTTGTCAACTTCACATCTTAACAACTTCACATCCTTCTTAACGCCGACTCTCTCGCAGCTTCAATCTCATCTCCTGCACGTCTGTTCTTGTTCGCAGGCCTCGAAAAAAGCAAGCTAGACTATTTCATCCGCGCTTGGGTCTCCCGTCACGATGAACGGCGCTGTCGACCCCGAGAGAACCCAGGCCATCGAAGACTACAAAAAGACACTGCTCGACCTACGAGAATGGGAGGCCAAGCTGAAGTCTCTGCGGATGGAGATAAAGGACTCGCAGAAGGAGTACGATATAACCGAAGAGAACATCAAGGCTTTGCAGAGCGTTGGCCAGATCATCGGCGAGGTTCTCAAACAGCTCGATGAAGAACGATGTAAGTAGACACAGATATGGATATGCACTACGAAACCCGTGCTCTAACCCGCGCAGTTATCGTCAAAGCATCGTCCGGCCCGAGATACGTCGTGGGATGTCGGTCCAAGGTCGACAAGGCGAAGCTGAAGCAAGGCACACGTGTCGCCCTGGACATGACAACGCTGACCATCATGCGAATGCTACCCCGCGAGGTTGATCCTTTGGTCTACAACATGTCACTGGAGGACCCTGGCCAAGTCAACTTCGCCGGAATTGGTGGCTTGAACGACCAAATCCGAGAGCTCAGAGAGGTGATTGAGCTGCCGCTGAAAAATCCGGAACTCTTTATGCGAGTCGGAATAAAGCCGCCAAAGGGTGTTCTGCTGTATGGCCCGCCTGGTACGGGAAAGACACTGCTCGCAAGAGCAGTGGCAAGCTCACTCGAGACAAACTTCTTAAAAGGCAAGCATAACACACAAGATTTTTCTTGATCAAAGATTGCTCTTTCTAACGCTTCCCAGTTGTCTCGTCTGCTATTGTCGACAAATATATTGGCGAATCGGCACGGTTAATCCGAGAGATGTTTGGATATGCAAAAGAACACGAGCCATGCATTATCTTCATGGACGAGATTGATGCCATTGGAGGTCGTCGATTTTCCGAGGGAACGTCTGCCGATCGCGAAATTCAACGGACGTTAATGGAACTGCTGAATCAGCTGGATGGTTTCGATTATCT
The DNA here is from genome assembly GCA_023625875.1 of Trichocomaceae sp. PYS4502. Lineage (NCBI taxonomy): Eukaryota > Fungi > Ascomycota > Eurotiomycetes > Eurotiales > Trichocomaceae > Trichocomaceae sp. PYS4502. The sequence goes on from JAMAFX010000110.1 coordinate 48,280, forward strand.
CGGAAAGACAAAGATCATCATGGCCACGAATCGACCAGACACCCTTGACCCAGCGCTTCTTCGTGCCGGACGTCTCGACCGGAAGATCGAGATCCCTCTCCCTAATGAGGTGGGCCGTTTGGAGATTCTCAAAATCCACGCCAGCACTGTGGTGACGGAAGGCGAGATCGATTTTGAGAGCGTCGTGAAGATGAGCGATGGTCTCAACGGAGCCGACCTGCGTAATGTTGTCACTGAAGCGTATGTCTCTCTACTGATCCTTTTCCTAATGATCATGACTGACTCCCCTGCAGTGGATTCTTCGCTATTAAAGATGAACGTGACTCCATCAACCAAGACGACTTCAACAAGGCAGTTCGCAAGGTAGCCGAGGCAAAGAAGCTCGAGGGCAAATTGGAATACCAGAAACTATAATGCTATACATTTATATTTCCCCTGGAGATGATGCAGAAGCATCATGATGGGAGGTGCATGTAAATTAGTTAGATAGCGTCGCGTGCATTAATTGTCAGCATTGCCCTATTTCAGGGTCATTTTCCAGTAGGATTTATTACATGGTACTACGTTTAACTATCACAAGTCCAGTAATTTGCGGTATTTATTATTTAAACTGGACGACAGATAAATATTAGAAGAGGGACTAATTGGACCTCCGTTGCGGCCACGTTGGACTCAAATAGTAAAGCGTGACTTGCCAAGCTCGGTTTCTGAATCTGGTGTCGCATTCCAGCACTCCCACTCCTCCCACTCCCACACTCCCTCCATGGCTTCGCATTTCTCATAGTCCCAACCATACGTGGCTATTGATCCTCGTCACTCCTTTACCAATGGTCTTGCGTGCATATGCTTCCGGAGCCCGTAACTGTGCACCTAGAGCGCGTTTCGCAAACCTCCGTTAGGTACGATAGTACGATATTACCCAAGTGGCAGAGAGCGAGAAGACAAATCTAATTATCACACAGTATATATCATATAATCAGCCAGGCTCTCAACAATGGTGGGCGGAACATCCGTTCACTCATCGCAAAATGACCACTCCCAGCAGACCCTCGACTGGAGAGCAACGTCGTCGTCATCATCGCGCAGCAACCTCGGCGGGTACGGTCTCTCTCAGTCCAAAAGCAACAGTCAGGGCATGGACAAGATGAGCAGCTTTTTCGGCGGGAGCAGGAACAAAGCCCGAGAGCTGCCTGTGTACAAGGACAAGCCGTACTTCAAGCCGCGGCGCAGGGGACGGAATCAGGCCGCGCTTCGCGTGGTATATATGGTTCTCGCGGCTTTTACGATAACTTTTCTATATGTATTTTGGGGCAGCTGGGGAGGTCCTCCGGTGGTTAGTGGGCCGATTGGAGATACGGGTGAGAATCTGTGGAAGTGGGTTCAGACTTTTGATAATGATGATGGTGGTACTTCGTCAAAAGAGAAGGTCAACTGGGAAGAGAGGCGGCAAAAGGTCAAAGACGTGTTTACTGTTAGCTGGGACTCATACGAGAAATACGGCTGGGGTGAGTTGCGCCAGTTCTTCTTGTAAGGACGTTATTACTAAAGTTCTATTATTCTTCCGCAGGATACGACGAATATAAACCGGTCTCCAAAAGGGGTAGAAATATGGTTGACGGTGGCTTAGGCTGGACCATCGTCGATGCCCTCGACACCATGATCCTGATGAATCTCACATCTCGAGTGCAGCATGCTCGAAACTGGATTCATACTTCCTTACACTACGACCAGGACCACGACGTGAACACATTCGAGACGACCATTCGCATGCTGGGCGGTCTTCTATCAGCTCATTACCTATCGACAACCTACCCGGACCTGGCCTCGATAAGTGACGACGATGCTGGAGCTCCGGGGGAAGATCTGTACATTGAAAAAGCAACAGATCTGGCAGACCGATTGCTAGGCGCTTTTGACTCTCCTTCTGGCGTGCCGTATGCTAGTATCAACCTGAATACGTCTCAGGGAATCCCATCACATGCAGACGGCGGTGCTTCCTCAACGGCAGAAGCGACAACTGTGCAGTTGGAATTCAAGTACCTTGCCAAACTGACCGGAGAGGCGGAGTATTGGCAGATTGTAGAACATGTCATGAAAGTCGTCGATGAACAACAGGAAGAGGACGGATTGCTACCAATCTTCATACACGCATCTAATGGAAAATTCAAGGGCAATAATATTCGATTGGGAAGTAGAGGTGACTCGTATTATGGTAAGAATTTTGAACCAACTCTCCGTCTTTACCTTTAACTTCATACTGACCATCCTTAAGAGTATCTCATCAAACAATACCTACAGACTTCAGAAGGAGAACCCATCTACAAGGAAATGTGGGACGAAGCCCTAACAGGCATCAGCAAACACCTAATCACATATACCCACAACGCAAAACTAGCAGTCCTAGCCGAGCGACCAGATGGCCTCGAAAACCCTCTATTGCCCAAGATGGACCATCTCGTATGCTTCATGCCTGGCACAATAGCTCTCGGAGCAACTCGCGGCGAGCTACTGTCCAATGCGCGGAAATCGTCGAGCTGGGGCCAACGGCAAGACGAGGAAATGCTGCTTGCGAGGGAGCTGATGAAGACATGCTGGGCTACATATCTGTCGACTGCCACGGGACTGGCGCCTGAAATCACGTATTTCAAGGTTGATAAACCACCCACAATGCTACCGGACATATACCCGGACTCGACTTTGCTCTTCCCAAGCGGAGCTGCAGCACAACAACAAAACAACTACAAGCCGAAAGATCTCGACCTTGTTTCTGCGTCTCTGGAGGATAGAGACGTCTGGAGATCGGATATTGAGATCAGCGCTCAAGACACCCACAACCTCCAACGACCGGAAACCGTCGAGTCTCTCTTATACATGTACCGCATCACCGGAGACGAGCTCTACCGCGAATGGGGATGGCAGATGTTCAAATCATTCGTGAAGTACACGGCAGTCACCGAGAAAGTAACTACCGAAGAAGAACAACAGCAACAAAAGGAGAAAACATCACAAGACCAATTGAAAGACAAGAAAGGTTCGGAAGAAGAAAACTCATCAACATATCGCATCGTGGGATTCACTTCCCTTTCGAATGCAAACATTGACCCGCCCATGAAGAGCGACAATATGGAAAGTTTCTGGATGGCAGAGACGCTGAAGTATTTCTATCTGCTCTTCTCAGACCGCGATTTCATCCCCTTGGAGGATGTCGTTTTTAATACCGAAGCGCATATATTTCCTCGTTTCAAGGCCGGGGGAGAGTTGAAAACGGGTTGGACGAGAAAACCGCGCTCGTAATTCATTGGTCTAGCACATGTAACTGCTTGTTTAATTTCCATAATGTACATGTATATACATAGCTTGCGTGTCCTTTCTTTTCTTTCTTGGTTCACTTGCAATATACCATTTGCTATACATATATATATTAGTTATAATATCAAGGCTATCAAGGCTCACGACGCATTTCGCTCAAAAGCAGCATCAATCAACCTTTTATATCCTACCACAGCAGCCTCCAGATCCCCAACGGTGATGGCTTCATCCGCACCATGAGCCACAAAAATGCTGCCTGGTCCATACAAATACCTATGCACGCGACCAGCAGGACTACCACCTGCGCCGTCATGAAGCTCCAAAAACCAAGCATCAGTGGCATAGTTGACTGTCACGACATCAAACCCATCAACATCCGTATCAAAGTCAATTGGTTTATGACCGGAGCCATTATTGCCCCATTCAATACGAACACTCGCATCACCGCGAGTAGCCTCGCGCACAGCACTAACCACAATCTCCTTCACCTTCGCCACATCGTCGCTCGCCAAACGAATATTCACCAGCGCCTCTGCATACGCCGGCACAACATTACCCGCAATCCCCGCCTCGACACGCCCAATATTAATCGTCGATCTGCCAAACTTGGAACTTACCGGGAGCCCGCCTTCAGACTCTGGAATGTCGCCTAGCGTCTCTAGCTTTGCGAGCGCAGGTAATATGGCAGATAGTGCGCTGCGGCCTAGCCATGGATACCCCGAATGCGCGGCTTTGCCCGTCGCGGAGAGCTTGAAGAAGAGGGATCCCTTGTGGCCGGCCACGAGAGCGAGCTGGGTTGGTTCACCGAATATAACGGTGTGGAAGGTTGGCGGGGAGGTGTTTAGGGCCGAGTCGGAAAAGTATCGCATTCCGGTCCCGTCGACTTCTTCGCCGACTACGAAGAGGAGGCCTAGCGATGACGAATCAGAGGAGCCATCGGGCTGTTGGAGATACTCAAGGACAGATATTATTTGAGCGGCTACGCTTGCTTTGGCGTCGACTGAGCCGCGGCCGGAAATTAGGATGTTGTCTCGCCAGCTGAGCGTGGATGCTGCTTCGTCATTTAGGCTCAGACTGTACGGGATGTAAGGAGGTACGGTGTCGATGTGGCTGGTCAATAAAACCTTGGGTGCACTTGGGCTGAAGTTTGGATACGCATATATATTGAATCGGGTTTTGTTGTTGCTGCTGCTGCTGCTGTCGTCTATAACCTGCTTCTCCACCGTGAAGTCACGTGCTTCAAGATATCGAATGATGAAATCGCCTACTTCTTGTTCGTTGCCGGAAATCGATTCGATTTTGACCAGATCTCGATGCAGCGAGAGTAACGGCGAGGTGTCAATGACGTGCTCCAAGTCGTGTGTGCCTGCCGCTGAACTGTGAGGCTGTTCAATAATGGCGTTCAATGGTTGTTGCTGTTGCGGAGTTGATAGCGGAGACGCTCTGCAACCTCCAGCGAGGAGTAAGCCAGATATCAAGAGGGATGTGGCCCTCATGACTGTTCAGGATAATGCCTGGAATTATTTGCTCGGTTCTGCCAGCCCCTGATGAGAAAATAGTTGGCCTGGTGAGTGTTGACGCGGTTTAGATGAGGTGATTACGTGGTCACGTGATCCGACGTAAATAAATTTAAAATATCATTGGCACCCAAAAAGAAAAGCGACAAGCATGACGAACCAACGAACGGAATTGATTTCGATCTTTGATTCGAGTCAATCGCTTTAACCACTCAGCCAGGTTGCCTCTTACTAAAAAATGTTGAAATAAATTCAAGTAATCTTGTATAGCTGTTCTTGCGAGTTACGCAAAGAAATTCGAAAATATATATTACCACGCAAAAAATCATTCGACAACTGCATGATTCGAACATGCGCCCGACGAACGGAATTGATTTCTAGTCAATCGCTTTAACCACTCAGCCAAGTTGCCTTGATGTTGGAATTCGGTGAATCTGTTTTATTATCAAACGACCAAATATCATACAGGCCAGACTACTTAAATATCAATAACGATAAATGTCCTGTATATTATTATCAACTAGTTATATCTCCACGGCATAGTCTTGTATCGACGCTTGGGGAAAACAACAATCAATTATAAGCCGCTCCAAGTCAGCCAGTTTGTATGGCTTAGTCATGTAGCCCTGGATGCCCACGGACGAAGCTCGATGCAAAGCTTCATCCGTCACGTCTGCACTCACGGCAAGCACTTTGGGTGAAAGATCCGGTAATGAAGGGGAGTAGGATTCGCTGCGTTGATCCCAGTTTTCCTCCGGGCTACGCTTAGAAGTGCTGTTGTTAGGCGCTAGACGATTGCAGTGCTCGTCGACCATCTCAAAGATCCTTGATGTGGCTTCGTATCCGTCCATTTCCGGCATCCATAGGTCCATCAGGACTACATCAATCGGCTTCGTCCTCTTCCGGTTACCTTCGTTTGCGATGACGGGAGAAAGGCGGTTCTCAGCTCCGCTATCACTTCCCCGCGAAGACGGCGAAGAGATTGGTGGATATGCTAATCGCAATGTTTCTTGCATAATTCGCACGGCCTCACGTCCATCATATGCTTCATACACATCACGATATCCTAATTTGCGCAACATGTTCACTAGGATTTTTCGGTTTACTTGGTTATCCTCTGCGACTAAAAACGTGAGGGGATATATCTTTCCCAGGCCAGCACCTTGAAGAGCACTAGGCGGATGACTAGTTGCTCGCGCACGGGGATGAACGTCGTTGAATTCTTGCGCTGGCATTGAAGAAAGAATGGGAGAACTATCTGCAGGAAGATATGTTGCTGGTAGTGGAAGGATCTCCAAATTCTCAGGCGGCAAGATTGTGCTAGCAACATCGGCTGCAGGATGAGCTGGAGCAGTTAATTCGGAAGGGATAGGAGGTGTAGCCAACGGCACCTTGTGTGGAGTGTTGGGTCGGCTCAGGGCACCCGAACGATTAACAGGTATTCGGATTTCGAATTCAGACCCTCGATCCGGGCCTGATGTAGAAGAGTGAACACATAGTAAATCGCCGCCCATCTTCCTTGCTAGGCCTTTGGCTACCAAAAGACCAAGGCCAAGACCATCTCTCGTGCGGGTCGTCGAGTCATCCTCCCGAGCAAAGGGTTTGAAAAGACTGGGAAAGAACTCCTCTGGAATACCCATCCCCGTATCGCGAATATTAATGCGCATATACTGCTGGGGGAGCCTGTTGTACGATGTCGCCAAAACGGTGATCTGGCCGCTTTCTGTAAACTTGACGGCATTCAGAAACACGCACGATATTAATTTGGCCAGGTCACGCTCGTCAACATATACAGTGTCCGGCACCGTAGCATCCACAGACCATTCTATACTTTTAATGCAAGTCTCTCCGTTTGATGCCAGCGCATGAACGTCTATGTGTTCACCCAGCAACGTCTTTTGGCTCAAGGTCGATTCTGGCCGCTTGCCCACATGTAATGACTCGTTGATGACTAGATGTAGCAGATCACGAATCTTAGTGTGGCGTATAGCAGTGGGTGGTACGCCTTCGGCCACCATCTGCTGGGCCATGCGCCGCGTAGCTAGTGATGATGGCCTTTGAGCAACTGCATTGACAACGACCTCTTCAATACGACCTTTCGCCGGAGAATAAACAATCTTGTCACTTTCCTGGATTGCGTTCTTAACTTCACTGCGTGGAGACATGTCCCCATGCGAGGTATTTCTCCTTGAGGAGCGTTTAGGTGCCCGTCCATGCCCAGTCCAATCGATAGATATGCTTCGGCGGCGTTTGTATGGATTGGCTGGCAGCTTATTTTCCTTGAATGAAAATCTTTCTGTCGACGACATAGCAGCACAAGATGGTATGTCTTCCGTGATATCATCATATGATTCTTTCTGCGGGGTCTCCGGAATCTCCATATTGAGATCATAGGCATGCACGACGTTATCTGCTGCATCGACTGCACGACGAGCACTATCTTGAACTAGCTCGATATTTTCTTTCAAGTCTTGCAATAGGTAGAAAGATTTGCTCGCTGCTTTGCTGGCGACTTTACTGGCGGCGATTTTTCGGGCGATTGCCTCCTCGACACTTGCGTGCATGACATCGAGCATGCCAACGACTCCTTGCATTGGTGTCCGTAACTCATGGGATAAGCTTGGGGCGAAGGGCTTCAAAGGATGTGCAAATATGGGTGACGGAGGGGCCGACGCGGCCTCTGGGAGCTTCACATTACTGTGCTCGAGTGGATTGGAATGTGGGGAGAATCCTGGGCGATCAATCTGAGTAGGTAAGAAGTTTTCGTCTACCACACGTTGAGCTACCACATCCTCTAGTGAATGCAACAGCATCTCGATATATGACCATGAAAATGATTGCTGCTGTTGCTGCAACCCTTGGATTGTCCACATCATACCAAAGTGACCGATGTTGCGGCCTCCGGAGTACAAAGGTGCGGCGAGAAGAGCCTCGGCTGCAAAAGGCAAGTCATCGGAGTGTAACTGATCAGGAATCAAAAGCACCTTCCCGTGTTTCGTGTGCTCACAGGCTTTACTGAGAGCAGAGTAGCCACGCTCCCTGAGCAAGCCTTTGTTTCCAAATCCATCGTTGTAATAGCAGGTCGTAAGCATATTTTGGATGGGGTCCTCGTTGTGATTCGTTTCGTCTAGCTGATAGCTAATAAACCCGCTTTGCGCATGGCCGAGCTGTGCTAATCCTTCTAGGAAATCGTCCCAGGCCAGCTTCGTATCGGGGGACTTCAAAGAGCTTTTGAGGGCGACCAAGCGTTCTGCAGCATCACTCTCTTGGTCATTGAAATGCTTGTTAAGAAGCGCGGTGAAGCCCGCATCGCCATGGTGCACTGACGCAGAAGAACCGCCGGGAGCCAGGCACAACGATCGCCGAGGAAGAGGCGTTGTGGGTGACATTTCTAACAATGATGATATTGTCGATTATGAAACGAATAACGACGGGGACAGCATCACAGTTGAGGGTTATTGGGCTCGACAAGGCTACCTGGTCGAGATTTCCCCTTCGCCTACCAAGGCACACACGGCAGAGTCAAGCAGAGAATCCAAGTATTCCAAGTGTTGCAAGGTTGCAATGAGAACACGGGACGAGAGGAAGTTGAAGACTGAAGTTGAAGACTGAAGTTGAAGACTGAAGTTGAAGACTGAGAGAGCAAGACCGACCTGAGCCCAGAACAGGGAAGGCGGTCCTGGCCAAATACGGTAATACCATATACTGCAACAATACGTAGTACGTACGGAGTACAGTACGAATAGTAATACTACTACTGTACAAGCCCGTCGATGATCGCAGGTACACAAAGGTCGCTACAGTATTGTATATAATGTATGCAGCCGAATATTGATAGCCCGTTAGTGTCACTCTCAACTCTGCTGACATTGAAGTGAATTGCACGAGTGTGTTATATATAGTACTACGACGTATTGTCACGGTGTATTATTTAATACACTACGTTACCGTACTGTGGACAGACTGTGGGGCTGATCGCCAAATCTGGGCCGGCTGACTAGAGAGCAGCCAATCAGCGCTTGTCGCCAAAGTCTAGACCGGACAAGCGCCGAGGGCCCATGCACTCAGCCAATCAGAGCGCGCTGCAGTACATCCCTGCAATTTCTCTTTGCAACACAGTACTCCGTAGTTATTGCTACAACTACATATACAAACCAACTTAGTATATACTATATAGCACACTACAGTATATGCCATATGGAGACGAGTACGGTCCTCCACTTCCTAGGTACGGGTCAGAGATTCTTGTACGCACTGATCATTGCACGAGGTGGGGTAACCCCGCTGTAAACTGGTCTTGGCGTTAGGGCATAACCATTAACCAACGCCCAGCTATATCCTGCATGCTCAGTGGGGGTGTTGTGTCCGAAAGCGTGAACGAGCTGTGGCCTTCGGTGTGGAGGCTGGCATTCCAGGAGTGACTGACTGACAGTCACAGCGAGCTGTCATCGGCTGTCATTTTCACAAGAAATACCTACCTATGACTGGTCAGGTACAAGTATGATACTAAGTAATATCAAATCTGGGTTTGCCTCTTAACAATTGGTCTGGAGGACGAGTACCTGAAATGCTCTAAATATTCTAGACTTATGTCCTGCGTTAAACTATTGTCCGGCTGAATAATAAAACAGTCTGATCAATCACGCCGCTGGCAAACAGCCTGATCCAGCGTGCCTGTTGTCATCAAAGTCCTAGTTAAAGTCAAGTATTTTTTCCTTAGCAACCAGCACGCCTTTGTAGAGGAGACGATACCTGATGCTACCTAGGTAAGAGGTTCTCTTGTCTTCAACTCCCATCCATGGATGCGTAGATGATACCGGATACATCTCTTCGTCTTCCAATTGCAGACATGTCGTCCTAACAAAAATGGATCTTGGCATAGAATTGAGTGACTGTGGTACACGCAAGCAAGCATAGCATGTTGATATTGAGGCTAAATAGAGGACACGCACTCAAGGAGATAACTAAACTGCCTAGATACGTGAAGTATAACAAATTACCCAGGCCTCAAACCCGGCGGACTCTGTCTGCTATGCTTTCTCAGAGAGAGAAAAGGTCGGGCTGGCCCCGAAGCGTGGTTAAGAGCAATGGAAATAGAAGGACCTATGTTGCTGACATAGGTATTGATTCAATATCTGCCTTCACTTTCAAATTTTTAATAAGGGCTCGGCTTGCAAAACTCGCTAGCTCTATCTGACATGTTTTTGTCATGATACGAGCGAGATGTGTATGATGGCTAGAAATTTGGAGAGTTATCAAGAGAGTAAAACGATTTATCAGGCATACAAAACACAACAATTCTTTAATCTTGTCGTCCTTTCAATAATCGCTTTGTGACCTTGTCCTTTTCTATAATATAGACGTTGGCGCCCCAACCGGAAAGCGCGTCCCTGTCCACCGCATTCAAGAGTGCTTGGGAGATGGTCTCAAAAAGATCCTCGGGGCCCTAGAAAAAATGAGTATGCATGTCATAGACAGATAAAATAAAGGGATAAGGACAAAATCCTCAACATACCAGGTCAGGCTCCCACAGTCCCTCACAAGTACCAAACAACTGATCGCTCGCCGTACCACTGATGACGAAGTCCTTGGCAAACTCGATACAGCCGATGCTATCAAAGCTACAAATGAACGGCTTCCCAGTCGTCTGATTAATTCCTGCAATAACGGGGGACACAAAGTACGGGCCGAATCGTCGCTCGTACAGACTTGAGCTGACGAGATTGGCCAGAGTCTGCGGAGAAATGTGTCGTTCTTCACGGAGTCGGTACATGTTGACCTTGTAGCGGAAGAGGTCGGAGACAGTGGTCACGTCGGTAGCCAGCCCCGTTAGGCCGAGGTAAGTCGATGGTGCGTAGTTGAAAATCTTGGGGAAGTTGTTGGATACCGTCAGGGCTTGCATGCCCAGTCGTAGATCACAGGCAATTGCGACGCAGTCCTTGCCCACCATTGCCACGCAGGCACCGCCATCTGGGATAAAAGATTTAGTACACAGGGATGATAGACGGGGAAAAGCAGCAGGGAATCTGCCATACTGATGTCGAACGGCGAGCTCTAGATGATGATACAGTGTCAGCTCAGTCAGCTCAGCTAGTCTTAACGAAGTCCCTCTGGACAGACAGAAAAGACGAGGGGCTGGAAGCTCTAAAGAACATACCATGATGATGTGTTGCTGGTTTGCTCTGACCAAGGGACTAAAACAAGAGGAAAAAGAAGACAGAGATGGGGAGAGTGGTGAATGTGATGCAGCAACACGCGTTGAGTCTCTCTCTTTCTGCCTTTCGGACATGGGGGAGCTCGGGCCAGGCGGTAACCCTTTTGGGACTGATTGAGCGATGACGCTCGGCCATACAAAACAACTAAACAACACTCGCCGAACCTCATCGAACTTGTCGATGCTTAGCAATGATATAACTATCATATTCTAACCATCTACTCTCGCTTCCCTTGATTTCTGGATATCTCTTGGTTACATTTTCCTTGCTGCTGCCTATTGTCTCTGCAAGAGCACACCCATAAACCCGCCCCGCCCGCCTTATACTGGGGGCAATAATTCAATCATGAGCTCGCATGTCGTGGTAATCGATTCCACAGCCAGGAGAGCTGTTATAAAGACAAATCCATCGAAGCCTCTCGCAGACGTGCTACAAGAAGCTTGCAGCAAGCTCGGCCTTAATGCAAGCCAATATGGACTAAAGTGAGTGAGCTAGCTAGCTCAGCGTGCTCATCGAGGCCGTCATTTGTACTGATATTGGTTTTTTTTTCCTTTTATTTAGACATAAGAGCAAACAAGTCGATATCTCCCTAATATTCCGTCTGTCTGGCCTGAGCTCCGGCGCGAAACTCGAGCTTGTACAGCTTTCGAAATCGCCATCTGTTGTGACAGTTGCCCTTCAGCTTCCCGAGTCCGAAGCGCAGGGCGCCCTTAACGGACGACTCCTGGACAAGTTCCCGAGCACTACAACATTGTGGTTTGTGTTGAGAAAATTTGAAGCCGGAGTCGCTGGAAATGGTTCGACAAGGAACTTGACAGCCCGCGCTGCTCCCGCCACTGATAACGGGGCAAGCGGCACAGGGAGACTATACTACCAGACACCAGTGCTGCAAGTCATGGGTCGAGAACTTGCAGAGTTTTCAGATTTGCAAAAGTCGCTGGCCCAGTTGGGATTCAATAGTGGCAACGTCCTCTTCCGATTATCGTTCCGAACAACGCAACAGCCGTTCGAGGATGCGGTGACCATGATTAGCGAGTATTTCAAAGAATCTGAAGAAGAGAAAGATTTGAATAATCGCGTTTTGACAGGCGCTGCAGAAGTTCCAAGTGGCCCAGTGCAAGAACCGGGGCACGTCTTGACGACCGCACAAGATGTCACACAAAATGCAGCTACACTAGAAACGTCAACTTTATCTTCACCGACACCATTGCCAACTTCTGAAGAAATGACAGGAATGGTATCCGAGGCCCACCCAGCGGAAGCCGTCACAACTCTATCGGTATCTGAGCGACCAGTTACTGTCTATAAGCCGCCTACAAATACAACCCCTCATTCTGCATTGGCATCCTACAACGAACAAGATTACATCCCCAGCATTGAGCATGCCAAATCTCATCAAGAACGACTCAACCAGCTGTCTCAAAACATTCGTCTCCCCAGTGACAAGGAAATCGCCGACAAGGCCGCAGCAGAGCAAGAGAGATTGGCGAGTATCACTGAAACCGAGGTTAAAATCCGATTTCCAGACCAGAGTCAGGTTGTTGCAAAATTCAAACAAGCTGATACAGGGTCGTCTCTTTACTCCTTTGTACGAAGTTGTTTGAATGCACCATTCGCCGACGAGAAATTCTCACTAGTAATATTCGGAGCAACGGCAAAGCAGCTGCGGGCAGGACCCGGAGGGCCGAGACTAGCTATTCCAGACTCTGATAAGGAATACTTGATCAAAGATTTGGGGCTTCGAGGGAGGGTCCTTGTCAATTTCACATGGGCTGATCGGAGCCCAGCATCTGCCGCAACGACGGCAATATTAAAGCCGGAGCTTCGCACCCAAGCGCAAGAAATTCAGATTCCCAGCGTACCTGGAATTGCCGAAGAAGAAGAAACGGCGGAGAAAGGCAAGCAATCTGCTCTGAGCAAATTAGGAATGGGCTTGAAGAAGGATGAAGGTGGCAGTGGAAGTGGTCGAAAGGGAGGCGGAGTGCCCAAGTGGCTCAAGCTGCCTGGAAAGAAATAAGGGCTGTTATTCATATAATGCATTGACGATAGATTAGGCAATACGTATGTTTCAAAGATGATGATAATGACATTCTTTCACATGATTCCTGAGAATTTACCTAGAGCGTAGGGACCTGGTACAAGGACCTTAGATCAAGACAACGCATTCCAAGGTTATAATGAATTAGCTGGTCATACATTATTAATGATACGTTTTTAACAATTTTCACAGTCTTCTTATCCGCGGCATCTTCATTTCTTCATCTAGCATATGTGAGATGATATGACCATGATTCACCCATAGTATAATAGCTCAAATCAATCAAATCATCAACTCTCCTCTTTCTACTCCCTCCTTTCATTTAATCCGGCTTCTGTACATATTTGAAACCAGAAAATCCCTGGACAATAGAAAAAGGGAGACCAACAAAAATAAATTTGTGAGAAAAAAAGAATTAACCAGAGTCGCTCCCTCTACCCAGTTTCACCACAGCCGACTTTTTAATTTTTTTTTGGCGGAAAGTAGGAATTCATGTAGGTATTTTCAGTTCACGGAGAGTAGGAAATAAAAGTCGGAATGGCAAATAAAAGATATCGTAAAGCTCCCATGATAATTCATCGAGTTGGGAAGCAGGGAAGAGAGAGATTCGATTTTGCGCTATGCGAACACACCAAGACGATTTTTGAGGACATGGGAGGAGGGGGAAAAAAATTCGGAAGCACGTGAAAGTAGCGGGCGAGGAAGACGAAGGCAAGAAGGAGAAATCAAGTCTTTTAGTGACCAGCCCGTCTGGCCTCAGCGATGACCTTCTGCATTTCGTCGACCTTGGCCTTGGCGCGGCCGATGGTACCGAGCTGTTGTAGGATCATGTTAGCTAGAGCTCTACAAGAAATTATCCCGTGGTTATATATGGTAGTACGCACTCTCTTCTTGGCGAGCTTCCTGGCACGCTTGTCTTGGGAGTTTCTCAACAATTCGACAACGCGGCGCTCGTAGGGAGCAAGACCGGCGACCTCCTTGACGATATCACGGACAAAAGCAGTGCGACGGGAAAGACGGCCCTTGCTGCGGCTGATACGGGCCTTGGTCTCGATAGGGGTGGTTTTCTGTATAAGATTTCTAGTTAGTTTATGTCCTTTTCTTCTTTCAGCCCTAGCCAATTCCAGTAATCTCATGTCCATCCAAACGATCGCTATGGTGATTGGAAGTCTTTCATGTCTGCGATTAATCGTAGTCCATTTCCAAGTCGCTCTGATTGAATCATCCATTTCGTTTCCCGTAATCTTCTTGGAATAACCATTCACACTCCAGGATTTTCATCGACCTGTCGAACATATTCCCTGCACCGAATAAATAATCTTTCTTTCATATCCCATCCCAACCCATTTATCGTTCGCGCCACCACGTAAAACTGTCGACAGCGAGCTGGCAATTGGCCAAATTTGAAAAGACGTGCAGTACATAAGAAAGACTCCCAAGCACCGCCACGACGTCTTCGTAAACGAGAATTTTGAGCGAGCAAGACGACCCGGAACAGAAAAACCACGCCAACATCACAGGGGGAAACATACGTGACCCTTGTTCAAGCCGACCACGATACCGGTGCGTTCCTTCGCCATTTTGTGTCGATTATTTGTCTCGTGCTGATGAAACTCGAGGGAAGGGCGTTGGTCGAATTTGTCGAATGGGCGTCAAAAAGTTCGCTCACAAAAGAATCTCGGCTCAGGGAATTTCACGGCGCGGAAGGCACTGGCCGAAAATGGTTTGGCGCTGCTCTTACCGGCGTTAGTGTCCCGTACGCGAGTTTGTAGGGCTTAGGGCTTAGGGCTGCGGGACAGGGCTTAGCTCGTGGATCACGTGGGGCAATGCGCAGAAGATGAAGATTCCTTGAGAGTTTAGAATATGCTGTATATTTTCTATCCTGGGTATTCAGGCGGAATATCTACTGTAGCTTCCGGTAAATACTCTACTTGACTGACAATATCCCCCCAAGCCCCTCTTCCCAACTTTCCATGAGGTCACCGCAGAAAATCTCCACGTCGCTCGGATCCAGAGTCTGTTCCAACTCTTCGCGAAGCCCAGTTGCGCCTTCTCGTTCATTCTGCTGGAATATCAAGTCGGTCAATGCACCCAGTACGCCGGATCCCATGACATTCGACCTCAGAGTGCGAGTGTTGGACTTGACTGTCTCTTGAAGCTTTGTGACAAGTGCCTTCACGGCTTGGACGGCTTCCTTAGATGGCTTAGCACCCGTCTTTGGTAATCGCTTTGCGGATGTTTCCGCTACTGATATTGTCGCTGATAATGCCTTCACCGTCTCTAGAAGCGAGAAACTGCTGTGGAGATATTGCCATGATGGCACGGATCGTCTGCTGTCGTCTGAAGACGGCAAAGTTATTGTTGTCTGGTTAAAAGCTGCACTGCCATCTGAGACAGACTGCAATGTGGTCAAAAGTAATTCTTCCATCTGTTTGAAAATCTTGTTGATATCTTGGCCCGGAACTGAGTTCGAGTCGGACAGTAATAAGATAGCTTTCAGTAGAATGTAGTGGATCTTGATGTTCTTCTTCTCAGCTGATGTCATATCGCCAATATCCTTTTCAGACAATGTTAAGTTCTCGAGCTCAGGTAAAGTATCGTCTGCTTTGATCGGCTTTTGAGATAGCAGTTGGTGATTGAACACCCAAATATGATCGATCACGCCAGTGGCTTTAATCCAGGATCCCTATACCACAAATCGGTTAACGCCAATCAAAACACAATATGATTATTCTTGCCTATTGCAAACCTACCTTTGGCAAGGGTCCCAGTCTCAACTTTTCCTCAAAGGGCGGCACCCCAAGCGGCTCACAATCCATAAAGGCGTCAAAAGTGCGTTTGTCAACCAACTCAGCCGCATCTGAAACTGCAGAAGTCAAAAAAATAATATAGTCAACGGCACCGCTCAAAAAATGAAAAAAATAAAAATAAAAACGAGAGTATAACTCACCAATCTCTGCGTAACGATCCGTTCGGTCCTTTCCAAGAATTCTGTCAATACGCCGTGCTTCAAGAGCCCACATCCGCTTACAGATACTATTCTTCAAGCTGTTCTGCAGTTCAATAGTGCCTTCAACATTAACATAGCTTCCCAGGTTCAGCCCTGTAGTTAATTGCCTCGTCGCTGTTCGATCGGCACTCTCATAGAAGCCAATTGCTTGAGTAAGGGCGACTTCTGGAATGAAATCTTTATACTCGGCTTCAATAGGCGGTGCACCGTGTGGGTGGATTGTGGCAAGACGAGTATAAAGATTGTGAGCCACAGTTTCGTTTTGGATCTGCTTCACCGAAAGCTTGCTGAACGTCTTCATAGCAATCGAGCCAGCGCCGAGTAGAAGATATACTCTAACGAGAAGAAGTAGAATTTGGTAATTGTGAGGCGAGTCCTTATGGAAATGTTCTAATAAAGCCGCAGAACGGATGAGTTCGGAACTGGGGGTTCCTTCTTCGCCATCATCTGGCTGTTTGTGGTCGCTCAGTCGAATTAGGGTCATGACAGCGAGAAGTCCGAGATCATCCCTCGGTTGATTTTCTATTGCTCCTTCGGTGACATTATCTTTCTTCATGTCACGATACATTTTAAGACAACGTGACGCAAAGTTCTCTACTCGCTCTGTTGAGAAACCGTCTTTAGAGAATGCTCTAAAGCAGTATTCAAGCTTGAAGTTGTTGATGATGGAAACTTGTTGCGAAGTATCAGACATCTAAAGAGGGCTCATTAGTTTTGAATATGAGACCATATCACGATTTTCAGTACGTACGTCTTTCTGGGCAGCTGTTTTCTCTATTACATGATTAACGAGCTCTGAAGTTCGACTCTTATCAAGATATGCAGTGTATTTCCGTAAGTCGTCGAAACAGTACAACTTGCCGCTGTTGAAGTCGAAATATTTTAGGCAGGCTGCAAGATGGTCAGTATGTGTAATCTCACCACGCTCCATTTTCCATGCCGATATTTCTAATAGTGCGAGGTGAGCATTTCGCGACTTGGGGAAACGCTTAGAAAATTCCTGGACAAGTGATACGACTTCTTCAGTAGTCCTGGTCAATCCTAGTTAATGACAAAAGCTCGCTTAAAATGTATGATGTATATAACTTACTCTTTCTTATCAATCCTCTTCGTCGAGATCAATAGAAGGTTCCACACTCCCCAGTCATCTCTCTCCTGCAGGAGTTTCTTGGCTGCTTCATCCTCGGTTGGCATAGACAGAAGCTCCGTCGCATACTGGTGACAATCTGCCCATTTTTCTGCCCTCTCCAGAGCAAGGAGTTTCTCCCTAATAAAGAACCAGTCGTTCTGAACTATCCGTGACTTCAAACCAAGATTGTCGCTGTCAAGAATTTTCAGGATCTCATCGTTTCGACCCTGGGATTGGAATATTTTGATAAGAAGCAGCAACTCTTCAGCGGTCTGAATAGCTCTGGGAGGACTCAATAACTCTTTCTACAGAGTTTCACACCGGCAAGTCAGCATTTTCAGGATTTTATAGTAAAACTCTCTACCTATGTAGAGAGGATGACCTACAGGATCGGATGGGACATTCTCCGCTGCCTTCGAGACCATGCGGTACGCCAGGGCACCAAACAACTTGCGCTCGGATTCCGAAGAAGAAGAGTCGATGGCTAGAAGGTGACACAGGAATATTGCCCACAGATAGTACTTGCGTTGCTTGGGGAAGTTGGCGTGAAGACTCATAGCGGCCTGTTAAAAGGTTTACATATCGCTTAGCCTTTTTCTCTCTCTTTTCTCCATTTTATTGCCGCCAGCAGTCTTTATTTTTACGGATCCTACAAACCTTCTGTGCAGACTTATAATCTCCTCCGTCAAATGACCTCGCAAACCATTGAGATTGAATATCATGATCTTGAGGTTTTGCCTTGGCTGCCTTTTCCCAGAGGCTCCTTGCGATGTCCTCGTGGCCCTTTACAAGTCTCAATGTTGAGTTCAACAGTTCTAGCGTGTCTATGTCTGTAGTCGGGGGCTCGAGCTTGCATATTCCAAGTGCCGCGGCAATGCCTTGTTGAGAATGCGTTTGATCGGGATGTAGATACTGGACGTGCGCTTTCCATGCCTAGAAAAGAAAATTAAGTATCAGTAAGCAATTTATTTGCACAAAGGTTATATATAGGTCTATATATTGAGGCCTCATTCCACATTTCCAATTTACTGGATGTACATCCAATTATTGGGAAAATGAAAGAGAAAGAGAGTACCCTAGTCTCTTGAGCTCAACACACAAGCTAACTTACTCTTAAAAACCGTGTATCTTCGCCCTTCTTGATCCTCTTGTCTATTAGCTGCAGGGCCTGCTTGAGATTATGGGAATCAATGGCATCTTGTATCTGTTTGTTACGCCGGTGGAACACCGCGTCTGCTGCGGCGGACATGGTAGGACCTTCCCCGCACGACGATATGGTTTGATTCCGTTTCTCTTTTGTATGTAATGAGGTTGCCGTTAAATCAGCCGCTGCTTTTCTATAGCTTCGATCTGAGAGTGATCCAAACCCAGGAATAGTGGAGTGTTAGTCCGCGTTCAAGTTGTCCCCATCATCCATCTTAGATTCTCAATATTTGTGATCTTTTTTGCTGTGCGGGGAAAGTATTCGCGGCAGAATATTTCCACCGCCTATGTATCTCACCGCCTTGAAAACCCTTTTTCCTTTCTCCTTTTCCTTCTTCAATTCTCAACTCTTCCATTAACCAGCACAGCTGTGGTTGTCTTGTTAGAAACAGATCGGAACAGATCACTTGCTTCATCTGGATTTCAAAATTGAAGCATTGAAAACACGATCGTGCTCAAAGCTTCGAAGTCGACGGGGTCCAAGTCCATTGCATCCACAGATGATTTCGTTGGTATCAGGGCTATCTCCATGTACATTGTTCTTTTCGTAGTCTCGTCTTTGGGGGCTTTGTTGTGATACTCCATGAGGAAGACCAGGAAAACATTTCTAGCGCCTCCATCCTTCTCGCTTTCAGATCTGAAGAGGTTTGATGTGGTCACATAAGAACATCAGGTGGATGACTTCGACATCTTTGATAAACCTATCTCCGGATTGACACTAAGCTGTTGTAGTCAAATAGCCAAATGTGCCAACCCAGTTGACAGCTTTCGATAGTCTCATTTAGTTGCATGCTCAGCCTTGATAGTCCAGCAGCGAAACAAACATATTATCGATGAAAGACAAGAAACTGGCTAGAAACCTGCATTTAATTTTCAAATCTAGTATATTCTCTAGCATTTTTGAAGACCCTCGAGAAGATCTAAACTTTCTATTCTAGTTCTGTTAATTGACAGGTCACAAAATTAGGGTTTGCTTTCCCAAGTAGGTTAGGTGACACGCTCGTAGGGTTGACATTGACAACGACCAACATGCTCCAGATGATTGGTAGATTAGAGCCTATTCCTTCTGCACCGATTACAAGCTTGTAGTCTGCATCGGCGACATTCGAAGATGTATTTGTTCAGAGTGTGGAAACATTCCTCACATAAATGAGGACCACGAATATACTTCCATCTACCGTGGTGGTTGCACTCATGGTTCTCTCGAAGCTCCTGGATAGTTCTTTCCAAAAGACCTTCCCTTACAGGCACTTCTTGAATGCGAACGATGGGTGCTGAAGCTTCCACAGTTGCAGGCAAATTATCAGCCAATTCTTCCCGCTGCGCTTGTGGAACTGCTAATTGAGCTCCATCGACTTCTGGTACAGGCTGACCTTCCAGCTGATGCTCATCAATATCCGGTGGAGGGGCGACCTCGAGTAGAGGATTCTCGTCTCTATCGATTATTTGGTACGCACGCGCGAGAAGTCGATGCTCATTCCATTGTTCGCAATCGCAGGTTTTCCATTGTGCTCCACAATTGTAGCAAAATTGGGCTCCACATAGACACCTATTGCCGTAATTTATTAGAATCAGAGTTACCTAGGTAAGAGAGACAGGGACATGAGAGAAAACGTACGTCATGTGATTGCAACCGTGATTCATTTCCACCATCCGCGAACAGGAATAGCAGCGTTGCCATTCATTTTCTCTCGCGATGTCTAGGAGCTGCTGCAAAGCAGTATCGTTTGGGCAGTCACCGGTATGTGCTCGTCCTTTGCAATTTGTACAGGTTGTATGCCCACACTCGGGACATGTGGCTACTTCACCATTGATGTGACTTGGGACGATGAAACTAGAACACGAGGAAGAGTAGCAGTATGTTCTGTTTGGAGTTCCAAACTCAATCTTCTTTTTCTCGTACTGCCGCACGAGATCAGACTTGAGGAATATACGAGCTATGCTCATATCTATGGGCTGTTGACAGCAGCGTGGAGGGAACAAAGATTCGTCCGTCATTGACGCTTCGAAGAGGTCTTCTAGACAGGAAAGACAATACTCGTGGCCACAGGGCGCACGTAGAACTTTAATAAATTCTGCTTGCTCTCTGCAAGCTACACAACGATGCAGCTGCTGTTCTAATTGACGGTTACGTTGCGCTGCCCATGCAGAAGATTCAGGTTGCTCAATCTCTGTACTGGTCGTTCCTAGACGTCCTATGTCATGGTACCCTTCTAAACCAGACACGTACATGATTTGAAGTTTAGCCAGGATCTCATCGTCTAGTGCCGTTGATTCCTGTGGAGCATTGTCGTCTTTAGTCGCAGTATTTTCTTCGATTTGACAGTTAGCCAAAATTGGCCCATCGGTTTGAACCGCGGCTGCGAAACTCATGGCCATTCGTCTATCCGCGAGTAACTGGGAAATGCTATCCAGCTCCTCGTTGTGTAGTTGGAATGCTACCTCTTCGCTTGTAGGATCTCGGGATTTTCCTTTAGAGGATTCAAAGTAAAGAGCAGCATCTTCACGTTGCAGTTGAAGAATTAGATCGGCCGTAGGCTGGTCGATCCCTGTCTCAAGTATGTAGGCCATTGTAACTGACTGGATGATAGTGTGACATAGGACATGTTATGGTACAATAAAAAGAAATTGGTCCATAAGAGAAGAGAAATGCATCGTGCATTTTAATATACATCAAGGCATACGCGGTGCCCTTCTAGGAACCGCATAAGCGAGCTCTAACTAGCCATCTTAAGAGGTTATTGTTACCGGGAATTTCCTGACTGACACCAATTTGCATGCTAGTTACGCACCCTAATATAAAAAGCAAAGCGACTTTTGACGGTCAAAAATCTCTCAAAAGATTCAGTGTAGGCACCAGCCTTCTTCTTAGGGCAAGGACTCGTCTGTATCGATTCCTGAATTGTACGTGAGTTCATTCTTCTCGAGAAAGAAGAAATTCTCTTTCCTGTCACCTTGCCTCCTGTGAATTTGTCCACATCTTTGTCCCCGTTTTCACGAACATACGGCCGCAAGGATTACATACTAATCGTACGATGAGCACTCAGGTACCAGGATTTTTTACCTAGGCATCGAAAAACGGAAGCTACCCCCAACGATGGAAAAGGAGTATTTGTAACCTACCTACCAGATCATGGCTTCCTCTCTATACGAACGTATCCAAGCCAGCTGTCAGATCATCTGGGGTAATGATGACTATGATGTCGAAATTGACAACGACATTGCATTATATACTGGGCACATGTCAGGAAAGATTATGGAACCTCATTTGGACCACCCTTGGTTATGACCCGCATTTTTGACTCGGCGGATGAGGCATTGAGAGAGTTGGATAGGATGTTATTTGCTTGGGCTAATCACATCAGATGCAAAATCCCACGGGCAGAGCATCAAAGCTCGTAAGCAGAACAAAGCTATGCCAAAGCAGTTC
This sequence comes from Trichocomaceae sp. PYS4502, assembly GCA_023625875.1. NCBI lineage: Eukaryota > Fungi > Ascomycota > Eurotiomycetes > Eurotiales > Trichocomaceae > Trichocomaceae sp. PYS4502. Next base: position 70,131 of record JAMAFX010000110.1, read on the forward strand.
ATGGCTAAGGGAGCAACACGTTCGAAAGCCGGCAGTGAATAAGACTGGTCTTTATTATTCTGTTGTGCAGGTTTACAAAGAGTTCCGAGTTTGATTGGTGGGCTATTGGTCTATTGCTATGTTTTCGAGAAGAGGTTGCGTTAGCAGAATATTCAACGTCAAGCCACCAAAATAAACCCCTTGATAATGCTTCGTGGAATGCTCATTTACCTAATCTGCTGTCACTGCATCAAGCGAGCAGATGGGCTGGCCATTCGACCAACATAAAGTAACATCAACCTCCATGCGACAAATCTCAGAGCTCGGGCCAAATAATCCAAAAGACCTCAACTTCATGATTACGTCCGTAAGGGAAAACGGTTCAAATCCAAGCCTCATCCGTCAACAAGATGATGATAATGCGGTTTCAAAACTGCAAAACAGCTAACATCGAGAGGCAGCTCTGGGCGACGTTGAACTAGATTAGATACCAAATTCTCTCCAACTTGTTGATTTCCATGTTGGGAAAGCAGATAGTTGACTATTTCTCGTACAAGAGATGGAATCTAATATCCATTTGATCAGCGAATTTTCTTCATATTCAGTAAACCAGACTTTTTTATATTAAAATGTTCAATTCATTGTATCAAAAGTAACCTCTGTATAGGAAAGATAAAGTAAATGAATAAGAATAAATTTGATGTTACCTCAGATTAGAGGAAAATGCACAGGAATGAGTGTGGGCGTGTCCTTAGGGCAAAAAATTACCCAACTAGTCCGCCTTGACTCTAAATTCGCTACATTACTGAATGTAACCCATTTGAGAATTATTCAAACTCGACATACTTGAGACAATGAGCAAGTTCGACCGTTTCGTTGAAACCATCCGTCTGAACGAGCTCTGCGGTACTGCCTCTCTCCTTCGAAATGGGATCTCGTGCTCCTTGGGTAATCATACGATTGGAGGTACTTGGCTACGGTTCATATGAGCAAGTTATTTTACCCACCATCTAACTTCATAAACAGGCTTCAATGTCGTTTATGAGTTGAAATTCTCGGACGGAATTGTTTGGGTTGCACTCATACCGCTCCCGTATAATTGCTATCAACCAGAAGAGTTATCTGTTTCATATGCTGCTACGTTGAAATACATTAAAAAGAATAGCACTATTCCTGTGCCTGAAGTTTACGCATACGATATACAATCTGCTCCAGGAAATAAGGTCAGGGCCACATACATACTCATGGAGCGACTTTCTGGTCATGCATTACCCACGTTGGAGCGTACAGATTTCGAACCTAGCGAGGAAGAACTGCGTTCAGTGACGAAGATTCATACACAATTGGCAGACATCATCTTGCAACTAGGTTGGTCCACCTTTTTCTATCAGTTTGCATGATTGCTATTATTAATATTATATTCTCCTCCAGCTTCTCTGAAATTCGACAAAATCGGCTCTTTGCGAGAAACCCTAGATGGAGATTTCTTTGTGGCTCCATATACAGAAACCAACGCTACTGCCTTTCCCCAATACAAGGTTATAGCATACAATAAACTTAGTCCGCGGCACAAAGGCCCATTCTCATCTATCTCAGAATGGTACAATACCATCGCAGAACTCAATCGCCACTACGCACTGGGGGATCCAGATGAAGAAGAAGACAGAGAAGAAACAGTGGCTAATTATGAGCTTCTGGCGGAGCTTGCAGAGCATTTTGTCGTTCCGGAGTTTGAGCATGGGCCTTTTGTGATTAATCATAATGATCTGACGATTCAGAATATTCTGGTAAGATTCAATTAGTCTTGTTCTTGTGAGGGGATATCATTAATGAATTGATGAAGGTCGACGATGATCTGAATATCACCGGCATTCTCGACTTTCCAGGCACAATCGTTCCACTTCCTTCACTTTGTGTCTATCCCTGGCTATTCAGTGACAACATAAGTGGAATCGTTACTGATCGGGGTATTTTTCTCGATATATTCCTCAGTCGAGATTGTCAGTCATCGTTTCCCTCCTCGGCTTTGGTCTCTACGCAAGTACGTAAGGATCTGATGGCGACTGCTCAAGCCCGGCAGAGCTTCGAATTGGGTCTTATGGGCCCGTACACTTCGCTGGTTCTGCCTCGCTTGCATAAAGAAGTAAACAAGAAGCCCTTTGATTCGGAGCGTGAGTATCAACGAATTGTCGATACTCGGGGGTGGTTTAGGGAGCTTGTTCCGCCGGGTGAGGATGGGTTGTATTCCTGGCAGAGAGCAGGTTAATATCTAAAGATCAACAACTCCTCAACAGGGCTAAGAAAATGAGACATTAATCACCCGGCATTTGGAGGGTTCAGAGTCAGCTCTGAGGCCGGAGGAGAGGAATGGCATATGTCTAGGCTAAAAGGAACATTATATATTGTCTAAGAACTATGGCCGATGACATTTCCTGTCAATCTAGTTTCAGTATATGGATGATAAGCTATTTCGGGTTACTATTGGGTTAGTTACTGTTGCGGAACGTCTCCTAAGCGGAAACGTTGTCAAGTTGGGAACCGTGACTTTTGCGTACTTTCTACGCTGGGGAGCTTCTTGGTGGGTTGAGACCTGTAGCTACTATTCAATTTCAGCGGTGTTTGATGGCTGAGTGCTAGAGCTGAAGCTCTGCTCCAGCGTGGTTGCGGCACGTCATTACATGTACAGCTAGAAGGCAATTGGGATCACAATGGTGTTAATTCATTGATTGATGGTATCGCCACATTCATTTCGCTCTTCTCTGATACCGCTCCAAGCGTCCCTGGGCGCACGCAGGCCGAGGGAAAATAAAGAAAGAAAAAAAGACAAATTTTCTTGCTTTTTATTCCACCATGATAATGCATGCGCCTGGTTCCGCAAAAGTATGTATCCTAATAATCGTAGGTGAGATCCCCTTCTTCTTTTTTTCTCGAGTCCTTTTCTCTTTCATAGAACTCCGGCACCATCACCGTTGACCGTTATTGCGACATAAAAAAAATTAGAAAATCGTAAAAAAAATCACCCAACAAAATCTACTTCTTTCCTTATTTAAGCAGACTTGCTCTTAGCAGCCTCACGACCCTTGGCGATTCGCTGAAGGATTTGTTCACGGTCTTTGTCGAGCTTGAGTTGGGTGATGACGACGTTGGAGGGGTGGATGGGGATGGGAACGCTCTGGCCGTTGGTCTTCTCGCGGACGACACGCTCGATGTGGACAGCCCACTTGAGACGGTAAACGGATGTGATCTTGCCTTCCCGACCCTTGTTGCTTCCTCGAATCACGGTGACCTGGTCATCCTTGCGAATAGGGATGGAGCGGACCTAATTTCGTTCCAGAAAACTGGCATTAGAAACTGTACTTTTCTCTTTTCTCTTTCTTTATTTCTTCCCAACTCTTTTTTGGGTTGCCCTTCTCTGTTCTCGGCTCGGTAGAATTTCTCGAAACGTACATTGTATTTCTGCTGAAGCTCGCTGCTCAGGTGAGCGCTGAGAATGACACGGCGCTCGCTGGAGGGTGCGCTGAAGTGAGCCTTGCGCGACTTCCGTCGGGAGGAAGCGAGTTCTGCACAGGGGATCAGCATCAGTATATCAAATCAGTCGATTGGCTAATTAAGACGATTGACGCACCGTGATTCCTGACAGCCATCGTGATAGAGCCTCCGGGGTTATCGTGAACTGTTGTCGTCAGGGTCGGTCGGGATGCGTCTTGAAACTAAAAGATTCTTTTGTGGCCGAAAATGAGTGTTGTGCGTCACATGACATGGCCGCTAACTTCGAATGAAGCTAGTCTCCGCTAGGGCTGGGTCCTGTGTTGTGATTGGCCGATGCTTTTTACGCGCCCGATTTAGATTAGAGCCCGCTTATCTAATCATCGCGAGACTCAAAACTAAGTTAAAAAACAACCACCACCTGTCGAAGCCTAATTTTTGAAATTTCTCCACAACCACTGACTTATCTGGCTCGGACTGTGTGTCAGG
>JAMAFX010000111.1:0-73952 GCA_023625875.1 Trichocomaceae sp. PYS4502
TAGCAAATTCGATTGGTTGCTGACCCCTGTAAGGCCCACCGTACTAACAAAACCACCGGGGTCAACCGTAGTAAGTTGCAACGCATCACTGCTCGACGTACACTATTCCCAGTATGGAATACAGTCTGAATTAGGCTGAGTTAGCTAAATATTTAAATGACATAACTTAACAACGCTGAGCTAACTACGAGCCGTTAGTCTCTCCACACACACAGACTAGGGTGAAGGTTATTTGAACAGTCGAAACGTGAGTGGCTGATAGTATTTACCTAATTCGGAACTGTTGGGAAGTATACTTCCAGGATATCCGATAATCCTTCGTTTCGACTTCGACCTGTAGGCTGTTAGCGTCATGAAGATCCTGGAGAATTTCACTTCACCAATGTCTACTAGTAGTTAGATTGGTATACAGCATATGTATATAATTAGCTAATTATACAATTTGTTGGTTAGGTATATAACTATATATGTATGTAATATCCATGTATGTACAGAGTTCTAGTACTAGTTACTCCGTATACTAGTTATCCCCATACTGTGCGGTGAACTCGAGGTGGCTTTGGGTTCTTATCTCCTGCGACGTTTGATTGGCCGATACCAATGTATTAACTGTATTTTACTATTTAAACACACCATCCAATCATTGCAATTGCCCTAGTGCCAAGGCGCTTATAAACGCAAAGTTTCAGAGCGAAGGGGATAGGGAAAGTTGTCGTAGTATCTACTACGTATCTAAATCCTCAGGTCTCTGCTTTGCCGCATAATATAGGTACATACAACGGAGTAACTGCTACTTCATATATTTGCCGCCCCCAGTTTTTGCCAAGGGAGCCGGGCAATCTGTGATGATAATAACTTATGATCATTGATGTTGACGTGGTAGTTATAGCTTAATGATGCTGCTAATATGATATATCCATAGTATGGCGGGGATTGTAGTTGCAGTCAGCAGTTAATCTTCATCAATTAATACTACATATGTACAAATTATTAACTGCCATAGAACTCTAACTTCTCAGTGGTCTGGTAGGGTTTATTACAATAAGCCGTCGTGGACGGTGGAAATAGGTCATTAATTACCTGTATATTACCTTCGTACGTACATTATCATGGTAGCAAGGCTGAGCAGCCGCGCATAGCCGCCATAAAGCAGTAACTATTCTGTACGAAGTATACGGCGAAGTCTGGACTGTACTCCGTAGAGCTCAAAGCCTAAAAGCGGTAACTGTAACTAAGCGATAAAATACAAGCAATGAGAAGATGATCCGCAAGACCGAGCCACCGCTCATACCCAAAATAGACCCAATCAGGGCATGCTACAACCTTGGAACGTGGAGATGACGGGGGCCCCTGTTCGATCCTATTCCTGGCATCCTGCGGACCTGCGGACCTCCGCCGTTTGACGATTGCTGGTTCCATTTGGCATTAAGTTTAATGTTTTTGGGCCTAGTGTAAGACTTGAGTAGGCTGAGACTGCAATGCGCACGTGTACGGCCCGCACGTACGAGGAAGTCTAAGTCTCTATGATACAGTTAGTACGTAGTACGTATTAGAATACAGACCAGGTAAGATACTCATTATTGGGTTGATTGATGAATGTATGTGTATAAGTACATCTGGCCAACCTTGGATCCGTTTTATATTGCTTAGGATTAATTGCCCCCCGTCAGCTTATATCTTTCAACCTAAATCATCCCTCATCCATGCTTTCGGGACGTATACAACTATACATACATTGAGTGCCAACGCCAAAAGATTCGTACCTCAAAAAACTGAATTACCTCCTATCCTGGTCTTCCACACTACCCAATGGCCATAATGAATCAACATCTCCCATACGGCTATCCGTACCCAGCTACGACTGCCGCCACCTCGAATACCTTGACCGTGGGCATGGCTGCAGCACCGAGTTATACAATACCAATACATCATGGCACCAGCAGCGCCTTCAGTGACAATGCCAATCCCAACGAAGACTGGACCAAAATCTCAGATTTAGCAGAGAGGCGTCGAATCCAGAATCGAATCGCCCAGCGTAACTACCGTGAGTACACTGCCCGTTCAGTATTAATTGAAATATACGCAGAGATACAGCAAGAAGAAAGGACGAGCAAAGTGGAAGTGTAGCATTAACTAATAAGGTACTTAACAGGCAAGAAACTCAAGCGCCGTCTCGAAGAGCTTGAGCGCAGAGGAACATCAGAGTCTGCATCGCCAGAGCTCTCTCATACAGAGATAGAACAAACCAAACAGCAGACTCATAATAATAAAAAGTCCCGTTGTGCAAAAAATACCCGAAAGACGAGATCGTCCAGATCGACCTGGGACACGTCTCAACATCACCTGAGCATGCCACAGCAAAATGGCGCGTACGATTGCATTTCCGAAGGCCGATCTGTTGGAGGCGGTGGTGATGGTAGCGAATATTTCTACGACCCGTATCCCCCAGCATACGGACATATCGACCCCTATCCATCGACACAACCTCCTCCTTTTCACGAACACGCCCAACACCATCATCTAAACGCATATCCAACATCCCCGCAATCTCATTACAGTGAACTACCGGGGCGACTACCAGGTCAGCATCTTTCTGGAGAAGATGCTGTTGATCCTCTGTGCATCAGCTACGGTTCAATCAGCGGGCTGGAGGCGCCGGCTTCTCAATATCCGCAATATAATACTCAGCTACTGGTACATCTTCCCTTTCTTTGTGCCTCTTTCCCTGCCCTACTATACCTGACGTCTTCTCAACAAAAGAAAAAGTTCAATATATTCTAACAAGGCGGTTTATATAAAAGCTGACGGACAACAACAGTCACCGCCACTTACCAATCCCTACTCAGACGGCTACTCCACGTCATCCTCCGTCAGGTCGCTTGAGCAATATCCACTGACTCCGGCCGATGTGGAATTCTACTGATACGAACTAACATCCATGGTAATTTTGTAACGGAAGTACGAACTAGCATGTGAGGGCGTTTGGGGTATGAGCTTGGGCAGGCAGTGCTGCCGTTCAATGTTTTGAGTTTAGAACTACGAGTTTTTATTGAATGCATTACGACGATGATCTTACTTTCCTATAGACAGAATGCAGCGGATATCTAAGGATGTAATTGTTCAGCTCTCAGCCGCTTTATCATTATTGAACATTCTAATATTCGTACATGACTCGGCAGATCAGAACTCAGCGTGAGGCTGTTGGACAAGCCGACGCTAAACAACGGGTATTATGCTTAAATAAAGAAACCACAGCGCGCGCTACTCTTAGGTTATATCCTAGTATGCTAGGACCTACAATGTTGAATGTAGTAATGTACATGCCTAGTAGGCTAGGACGTATGTAGAAGGCAGGTCGATACGGACTTAAGAGGCCATAATACCGTAGTGTACTCCGCGATACGGCACTAGTACAAAACAAAGTTCAGCTGCCGCAATCCCCACGGCCCACAAAAACCTCAAATTTTAACTTAGAAGTTAGGGCTCAGACTCGCGCGTAAGTTGTTAACCGAGCAGACCAATCAACTGTTCGAAAACATAATACTAGTAAATTCCCACTTTGCCGAGCGTCGGTAGGCATCCGACGGCGGACCCTTCTATCTCGTACGTCCGACGGACAAGCTCCGAGCTCCGCAAGTTATACTCCGTACAGTATACTCCAGAGTCCACGGACCACGGAACTTAAGCAAACTCCCTGCATATCCCGGAGTGGATATAACTACCCCCCTTCGCTGTAGACTGTTCAACACCAGCACCTTGTTTTTTTGTTTTGGTGTTATTCTCGTTAGGAGTTGCATGCCAAATAGAATATGTACTGTACTACGGAGTATCAATTTTGTTGAACTGTTCATCGTTCATCCAATCGTACAGGAATCAAGGCGCTAAAAAGAACAGGTTTACTCCGTACAGTGTACACATGTAGGGTGCTCACTACTCCGTACGGGGTAAGTCTGAATATTACGCAGCGCGCGCGCTGGATCTCGGCGTTCAATACTATATTACATCCCGCTCACTCACTCCATAAAATGTTCCACTGCCAGTGCCTCAGCCCCAGACACGTCCATTTGCCAAAACCGGATTAAATCGCTGTTCAACTGGCCAATCCGCTGTTCGTAGACGTACGCAGTCCTTTTCAAGCTTTATGCTTTCATGGCCCTAATCCCTTACCCAGAGGAGTCGGAGTATGAACTGCTTTTTCTATACTGAGCCATACATCGTACATTGTACATACTACACAGTCTTTGCTCTATACATCGATATACAGAGGTGGTTAATATTTACGCGCATTCCGGGAGTACTAGTCCCTAAAGGGTTTAGCTCTCTCAAACAACAACGAGCGAGGATCCACTATATTGAACCTTATCTCAATATATGCAAATGAGGGCTAACCTATATTAGGTTAGTGCAAAGCCAAACACTGCAAAAAACCACAATTACCGGCCCGAAGAATACGTCCGTCGTCTGTACACTGTAAAATACACCGGCGAAAATATGCCGGTATTGTCTATGCAGCGATACACTGTGTTAGTGTATACGCCGTTCATGTCTCATTTTTGATAAAGACAGACTCAAAGAGTGTTGTTGCCTACCACGGCTCTCTTTGAAGTTTGCTGTCCCTGTCCTTCAGCATCAAGGCGTTAAGGTTCCTACTATGATCGACCAGAATCTTTTAAATACCCTAAAACCATAAATGTATTATGGGCCAATCATAGCAGGAGATGCGTAACCATAGCGTTTTGACGCTAAAAGGGACCAGTTTGCATTGTTGCAACGAAGCATACTGTCAACTTTCAGATTCTGCGTACGTGCCTAGGCACTGTACAGTGTAGGCAGTTACATGGTTTGCTATATTTAGGTCAACTTCCTGGACGTTATCCAGAAGATAGACGTACTTTGTTGTACGTACGGAGTTAGTAGCTGGTTAGCCTTTCCTCAGTCTAACGACCATTGATAGATCACTCAAATCGCACCTGGGAATCAAATGAAAGTCTAAAATCCACTCCCACACTTGCAACTTGCTACAGTCTGCCACTCCCGAATTAGGAATCGTACGTTGTGTCCGACGGAGACTAAGCAAATAAGAGAATTAAACATTCTCTTTAAGCTCCCCACGCGAGTCAAGGGCAAATCTAAATCAACGGTGAATTAAATGGCAAATGGCAAATTGCCCATCATTCTCATAAATTGGTCATTACTATACTACGTATAGAGTATAGACCGAAGCGCCGAACAGTAGGTACGCATGCCAAGATCAGTTTAGCCCCAATATAAACAGGAACTCTTATCAAGGTCCCAAATCCCTAGTCCTACAGGCTCTAGGCTAAGGCTTAAGGCATCTAGGGGAAATTAACTGTTTCCTGTTTTGGACTGAGCATATTCTAGACTGCCTAGATTGACGAGACCTACATACGGAGGTCCGTCGGAGGAGTACATACCCTGTCTGTGCCTGTCCATACAGCAGGGGTTACGGTCGTACGAACCTTCCAAAACAGGAACGTTAATGCAGTGACAAATACTGAAAACAGGGATTTAATGCAGTGACAAATACTGGAATGCATCATGAGATCATTCCTCGCTCCCCTCTAACTAGAGACAAATGTACAGGGATCAGAGTGCCGGAATCTTTCGAATGCTCATGCTGGCGGTGAATGATAGAGTTAAATTTTATGCCGTGAAACAAATTACCACACTAGATTGCTCTTGAAATTAGATCCCTCGATGTTTATCCGACGAAGAAAATAACAAACAAACAAACAAATCTCTATTAACCTTGCTTTCTTCCGGCAGATTGGCGTTTTGAGCTTTTAGACAAGGTAACTGTGGCCATGCGTCAGCAACTCCTGATCTGCAAAGACTGACATAATGCTTGATCTTAGCAGAAGAAAATAATGACTTACCTCCATTCGTGCTGCTCCTCGCCGTATTGTATGCCCTCGATCCAGTTCTTCATGCGAGAAGCAATGTCGCCAGCCTCCTCATGCTCTTTGAGTCCACAGTCCACCAACTGGCCCTTGTAACTGATCTTGCGAACGGGGCTGACAATAGCCGCAGTTCCAGAGCCAAAGACCTCCAACAGTCGTCCTTCGGCCGAGGCTTCAGCAACCTCTGACATGCGCACCTTGCGTTCGGACACCGCCCATCCCTCGGGGATAAGTCTCTCACGGGCAAGCGCAAGGACAGAGTCGCGGGTAACACCTTCCAAGATTGTTCCATCCAAAGGTGCCGTTAGAAGTTCCTTTTGACCCGTCTCTTTATTCTTGATGGCCATGAACAGATTCATCGTGCCGACTTCAGTGACGTATTCTTCCTCGCCGAAGAGCCACAAATTCTGCTGGAATCCGCGAGAAGCGGCCTCTTGTTGAGGTACAATGCACGGCGCATAGTTAGCCCCGAGCTTCTTGTCTCCAACGCCACCTGGCCAGGCGCGCACGGCATAGTCGGTCGCCTCCAAGGACACTGCTTTGAATCCAGTTGGATAATATGGGCCAACAGGACTAGCAATAACGAAGAGAAGGGCAGATCCAGGAGGACCCACGCCAATGGTGCGCTGAGTACCAATCATGGTAGGTCGCAAGTATAGCGAATATCCTTTCTCACTACTCAGGCATGGCGTTTAGCTCGATGTCATTCACAAAAACAAGGCAAAACAAAACAAAACAAAACCACATATTCCATGACTCACCTAGGAATAAACCGACTCTCCAGCTTTGTAAACTCGGCGATCAATTTAGTAAGGGCCTCGCCATCGATGGTTGGGAGGGCAATACGCGAGGATGACTTGTTGAGACGCTCCATGTTCTTGTTGGGTCGGAACAGACGAATCTTGCCATCCTTGTCTTTATAAGCCTTCATCCCCTCAAAGCACTCGAATGCGTAGTGGAAAACACATGTTGCAGGATCGAGGCTAAGGTTCTGGTATGGTATTATGCGCGGAGTAAGCCATCCGTCAGACGCGGTCCATTCAATGGAAAGCATATGGTCTATACGGAGAGCACATAGATATAAGCGAGTCTTCTTAATTGTGACATGTCGAATAGGGATTAAAATAGCCACATGGCCTGCTTACCTGTGAACGTCTTGCCAAAAAGCAGCTTCTCATTGGGAGTCAATTCCTTAGGTGTACTGGCCTTGGTAATCTCAAGCTTAGAAGGGTCGACACCTGGTAGCTCTGCTGCTTTGGAAATAGGCTTGATGCTATATGACCTCTTCCATAGCGGAGAATACAATGACTCTGTGCATTGAGGTCTGGCTGTGCGCACAAACACATTCCGTGCCAATTGATGTGAGAGCTTCATTCTGTGGACAGTAAGAATGTGCAAGATCCGGAAAACTTCACACTTATGATGAGACAGTCTAAAATCACAATGTATAGTAGTAGTTTAAAGCCGGAACAGATGCAACTCTGTGCAGTGTATCAAGATGAGTCACAGGATTCTGATAGCAGCACAGCGCGTGAAGTGTGTCATAGGCTCATAGCATCTAAAGAAGAAGAAAAGATGGTGTTCGCCGGAGTTGCGGTTTTGCTCCGCAATTCCCAGGCGCCGACGGTCGGAGCGGTTTGCCGCGGGCAAAAATGGCTATTGACGGCGAGCTTATATCGAGACGGTGAGAAGTGAAGCTCAAGGAGTCTCCGTATATGATCATGGATGGAATGTCTTTTACTGAGGCGTCAATTGTTCTACGTGCTCTGTAGACTCGTTGTTCATCTCGTTTTGCCTCGATTTGCTCGTCTTGTGTCCTGTTGCAAACGCTGCAAACGTGCCAAGAGATATGTACTTATGGCAGCCTCAGGCGCTTTCTCTTTCGTCCCGACGTATTGTTTGTTCCTTTTCCATGCGACATACAACACCAACATGCTCGATCTGATGGTTTAGCTCTCTTCTTCTTTTGTTTCCTTTAGTCTTCTCTGTCATCATCGACATGGCTCCTCAACCGCCCACCACCAAGAGCGGGGGTCTCTCGCTGTACGCAAATCTTCTTGACCCAGCTTCCGAGAGCTCTGCAGCTGCCGGGACGATATCAAAAGCCCCAGTCCTGTTCACCCAGAGCTCCGAGACGGGCGCAGACACAGAAGATGCTTCTGCTACAGACAAACAGCAAATAAGTGCCGGTAGCGCAATACCCTTTCTCACATATTTCCACGATGCCTTTTGACGTTATGATTGATTGATTACTCACATGTGTGTATGTTGGCGCTTCCTATTTCGAACTTGCAGCATCTTTACGATTTCAGCCTATAAAGAGACCGCAGTTGCCGAGTCAGAAACCAAAACCCAAGCCTGCTTTTCTAAAGACTGCCCCAACTTCGGCTGCTCCGGCAACTGCTGCCAGTGCAGTCAGTTCGTCTGCGCGGCCTCAAGTGAAAACGAGTCTAGCCGACTGGGCCTCTACACTTGACGACGACGAGGATGTGAATGGCTTTTATGGAGGAGAAAAACGACAACGCGGGGGCCGAAAGAAGCGAAAGAAGAACCGAGATGGCCCGGAAATGATCACAAACTGGGATGACATATACGATCCTTCTAGACCTAATAATTACGAAGATTACAAAAGAAGTGACGAAAAGATACGCGAAGTGAGAGAATGGAAGGACCGTTTATATGCCCATCGTATGGCCAGGCGACATAGTAGCGACCTGGATAGTGACGATGAATCTCCAAGGTTCAAAAATCGTAAGTCGCATGACTTGGTGCTTTCCTTGGCAAATTTACTGATGAGTTTTTAGACCAATTTGCTCCCCCGCCTCTGAATTTCGCGCCCCCTCCTGGCCTGAATGACTCTCTTCAACTGAGTCGGGACAATAGCCAAGAAGTAGAGATGGAAGATGCAGCATATCAGCCTCCACCGCCGCCAGATTCAGTTCCTGTAGATGCTACAGGAGACGAGGCTTATGCTCGGCGACTCCAATTGAGCCAGCAGCAACCACCTCCTCCACCACCTCCACCCGCTCCATCTGCACAGCCAGCACCACAAATTCCTAGTAAACCACCGATTTCGGTCTTTCAGCCTGCTTCAGCTACAATATCACGTGCACCAGTGCGGTACGCGCTGCCTCCTGCACCGGAAGATATACCCGCAACCGAAGAGGAGCTAGAGGCTGCCTTCGCAAAAGAAGAGCCCGTTCAGGATGAAGAAGGCGTCGCGCCTCGATCTCTGCGCCCAGGCCAGAAAGGATTTGCAGAACGACTTATGGCAAAATATGGATGGACAAAGGGATCTGGGCTTGGTGCCACCGGCTCTGGTATTGTCAAGCCGCTACAAGTCAAAGTGGAGAAGCAGAAGAAAAAGCCAGAGTCGGAAGGCGGCGGGTTTGCTACTCCTGCCGGCCGTGGAAAGATCATTTCTAGCAAGAGGCAAGATGAAGATGAAGGAAAATTCGGCCCCATGAGCGAAGTCATTGTGCTATATGGTATGCTCGACGGCATGGATCTCGACAACGAACTTGAGAACAGCCAAGGCGGGGGTCTCATGCAAGAAATAGGAGAAGAATGCAACGAGAAGGTATGCTTTCCCCTAACCTTGGGTCTGATGAGAAATTAGCGCTGACTTCAGCTGAAAGTACGGTCGTGTCGAACGTGTGTTTATCCATCGAGAAAGCAGTGGCCCTCTTCCAGTGTTTGTAAAATTCACCGTCCAGCTATCAGCTTTGCGCGTAAGTAGTTCTGTAATTGCTGCAACGTTGCCCATCTGCCATAACTAACTTCTTATTTTCAGGCCGTCAACGCGCTAGAAGGACGAATATTCAATGGAAATAAGATAACCGCTAGGTTTTATGATACCGAGAAGTTTGAGAAGGGTATATATCAATGAGAACGAATTAAAGGACATTACACCATCATCCCGGCTCCACTACGGTCTACTGTCAGAGCACCTCGTCCGGTAGTGTAAGCAAGTGACGACACAAATGCGCTGTGAATCTTTATCTCATATAGCTTGATGGCTTAAAGACTCGTATAAGATTCTACCTGTCAATGCTCCCCGACTTGTTTTTATGTTGATAGGGGTGCGAGAAAATAAAACTCCGAATCAAGCGCTTGATATTCTTCACTGTTGACTAGTGCCAGGAGAAGACCGTTAACACTTTCTCAACATTCTTCATTAGGGTCTAACGAAATCTCGGCTTCTTTTCACAAAAGCCCAAATATAAAACCGTCCACTGTCTCACACAAACGGCCGATGAAGATGGACTGGGATAAACTTGTAATGCTCTTAATCATCTTTGCATGGGTGGAATAATTATATATTGATGTGATCCGGGATCACACAGCGTCTCTTGACTACGTTGGCCTAAAGCTTGTCTCGGATCCCAGCCTATATATCGTCACGTGATTCTTTTTCTGCCAGCACTAAACCTAATTAGATCTGTTGACGATATAACCACTAGTTAACTAACTAACTAACTACTCCGTAACTAGTTAAGTTAGTTAACGTAAAAAACAAAAAAGGATCACGTAAGCGGTTTATCGCCCACGTGACTACGTCACGTGCCCATTTTTGTTTGATTGGTCTGATACTGAGACAACCTACATAGTAAAGCAGAGCTACAAAAGCGCTTACCTAGTTACTTTTAGCGTGTAGCCTCATGCTTGGCCCCTCATGGCCTTAGGCAGCAGTATCTTCTCTCCAAGTATTTAACAATTTACCACCATGTCAGCTGTCAGATACTTTGATGATGTTCCTCATATCGTCCGATATGGCATGCATGATCAAGAAAAGGAGATATGTTGGATGATGTTCTGGCGAAACGGGGTTCGTTTCAAGATCCATGTCGACAAACAAGATGTACACGGCACAGAATTCTATTCTGCCTGGAAACCTTTGCTACGAGAGGGAATGAAGGAGGGTGAAACAGTAAAGGATTATTTTAAAAATCTGTGGCATCCTCTCTGTGATCTGATCATATCCCAGTCTATGGCTACACTTCAAAGACTAGCGCCCATCGAGCCGTATTGGATCACCCTAAGGGACTACTTGCATACTCCGAGCTATGATCTGAAACTTGTCACCAACGGAGAGTCTGGTAACGTCTACGGGGAAGTTACGAATGGCCCGAAAGATCAAGCTGCATACGAGTTCCAGCCTATATCCGGTGCGACGTTCAGAAATATGTCAAACGACATTCCACGTTTTGCGAGCAGCGACCTGGTTGTCCTTGAGAAGTCCGAAAACTGGAAGATACCTCCGCATAAAGTTCGTACTGCTGACGGTCGCGTCTATTTCTTCAAAGCTTGCAACCGGAGTTCTATCAATGGTGAAACTGGCGAAGTGGTCAATGAGTCTTTGAACAGCATAGAAGTCTACTTGAAACTGCACAAGCGCTCGCAAGAGTCGCACAGTGCAGGGGCTGCTGAAAGGTCTACGGTGCTGGGTGTTGTTACAGATGCATCGACGGCAGCATCTGAATCCCCGTCAGAGTCTCAAACACAGCCCGAACAAGCAGTACATGACACAGGGATGACCGCGACTCTTGTGGCTGGCATTCTGCTCCCGTCAATCTCCCCTGGTCAGACTTTAGCCGAAATTACAGAGCAGGCCGAGAGTCCGAAACTGGACGCAGTCCTCGAACAAAGTCGGCATTGGAAAGCTCAAATCGAAAAGGAAGTCGCACAGATGCATTCCCTGGGCATTTACTGGGGAGGACGAGATAATTGGCCCTATATTAGTCAACATACGATATTCGTAGATGCTGAAGGGCAAGCATCCCTGGATCTAGACTTAGCCTCCTCAGCGGATGGTCCAGCGAACGAAGGTTTGGCAACGGCAGGCTTCGCTATGGACACCAAGGCAATTGACGATGTATTCGATGAGTGGTTACCAACACAGTTATCAGAACAAAAGGGAGACAGTTAAAGGCCGTCGAACGATTTGAGATGGTATTCATTGTGTTGGTTCTATGAGATTGATTGTAGATATGAGTGAGATCTGGCCCAGATCATTTGATAATCCAATTGTAGCAGGATTACCAGTAGTTGGCCTTGATAATAGATCGAGAGCAATAAGCTGAGAGGCATGCAGTTGCGGATACTCGAATTTACCAATAATGTATTCCTTGTGTAGTTATTCATATCAAGCAACCTTAAGTATACGGAAACAAGGCAGGAAGGCAGTATGGCAGTAAGGCCACAACGCACTGCACGTGACGGGATACAATAACAATTGCCCAGTGGTAGTGGTAGAAATCCTGCCAAGCCTCCTAGCTCAGCGGTGGTAGAATTATCCCCACACATACTTCTTATTTTCCACATACACTTTACTTAGGGGTTAGGATTAGGGGTGGTTAGGGTAATTTAGGGCTGGCAAAGCCAGGATTAGGGTGTGTTTTAGGGCTTAGGAGTGGGTTAGGGCCAGGGGGATTAGGGTCTCTCTGAATATGCATAAAGGATATATGTGTGGGTGTAATCTCTACCACCGCTAAGCTAGGATTCTTGACGGGATTTCTACTACCACACACTAATTCTCTACCACCACAGACTAATTCTCTACAACCACGCACTAATTCTCTACCACTGGGCAATTGATTGATTGTATCCCGTCACGTGACATAGCATCATAGTTGTATGTAAGAAACGTGGGGTAAATGTGATTGGCTCGCGGCCTGCCTTCCTTCTCTTTGCCCTCTTGACTTCTTCTCCTCTTGACTTCTTCCTTCTTCTCCCTTCCTCTCTCCACAAGCACCGAAGGACAGGCTACACTCAAGCAAAGCAAAAGGAGTCATCCTGTTCAGTTCACTTTCGCTTGACATCAAGTTGCCCTGTCCAGTTCACTCGCGCTTGACATCAAGTCGCCCTGACCGAACCCACAGCATCGTACAAGTCACCCCCCACGCAACGAGAGGACGCTCACAATGAGTCTGTGTCTGAATCGCCTCACCGAGGAGAGGTAAGCGCTCAACACCGTCTTTTGAGCTATATCCAAGCTGTTTTTATTAGATCCATCTGCTTTTTTTGGACTATTTCTCACTGACACCTTCGTTCTCTCAACAGGAAGCAATGGCGCAAAGACCATCCATTTGGGTTTTATGCCAAACCAAACCGTAATTCGCAAGGAGTTCTGGATATGAAAAACTGGGAGTGTGGAATCCCTGGCAAGCAAAGCACTCTGTGGGAAGGCGGGTTGTTTAAGCTTCAGTTGATTTTCCCAGAAGGTACATCTATTTTTTTCCCTTGGTTGTCATATCTCTTGCTTGGGTTCTTGTTGTGTGCTGACTTGAATTTCATTACTTAGAGTACCCTACCAAACCTCCCAAATGTTCGTTTAACCCTTCTTTTACAGACCCCGAGACCGTTCGTCGTCTCAACTTCCCGTTTCGATAATTTTCAACCTAGGTTCTCAACCATTCTCTGAAAACCTCAAAAACTGACTTTTGGTTCTTTATGCAGGTAAATTTGTGCCTCCTCTATTTCATCCAAACGTCTATCCTTCGGGCACTGTTTGTCTGTCGATCCTCAACGAAGAAGAGGCATGGAGACCTGCGATTACAATCAAAGAAATCCTCATCGGAGTGCAAGACCTTCTGAACGACCCAAACCCGGATTCTCCAGCGCAGGCCGATGCTTACAACCTCTACAAAAAGGATCGCGCAGCGTACGAGAAAAAGGTACGACAGGTCGTGCGGGAGAACCCAGCTCCTTGAGGCTTGAACAGAACAGCACACGGCACGGTCCATCATCAAGGCGCTATTTTTTCTGTTCTACATTTGTTTAGCGCGATTTCGATCCATTTTCATATTTTCTCGCGTGGTACTGGAGTTAAGCCGGGGGTATGGGGTAGGGTCTTATTTCATCCTTTCTTCTGCGAGGGGGGGCATTCACGAAGAATAACGTATTTTTTACCCTGATGAGAAAATAGCATGCATTAGCGGCCTTGTTCTTTCTTTACATTAGTACCAATCGAATATTTAACCCTTTATCTTTCTTCTGCAGCGATAGCTCTGTGATACTGCACCTGAAATATATAGGGCCATGAAGCATCAAATAACTAGTACGTAGATAGGTTGACTGCAGATTTTCTTATCTTATCGCGGCGACTGTGAGTCACCCGCCACTCACGAATCGCCGTCGCTCCGATCTCGCGCAGTGTCCCGCCCAGATCTAATGCTGTCCTTTTTCCTCTCTTACTACCAACACAACCCTTCCCTCCTCAAGCTCTGCAGTTGTTCAATTGCATCAATCAGACAAGATGTGTGGAATCTTTGCTTGTCACCAGTAAGTCCCAATTGTGCCTTTCGTCTCTTTGCTCGCATAAATGCGTTTTGCGGGGCATCGGCGCCATGAAGGAAAAGAAAAAAAATATACATGTACATCTCGCAATGCGCAGTTTTTCTAACAAAGACCTCTCGATTAGCCACCCCGATGTGCAGAAATTCAAGCCAACGGCTTTGCGAATGGCAAAAGCGTAAGATCAATCCGATGTTCTTTCCCCTACGTCTGGTTCTATCATGCTGATCCTTTTTTTTTCACCTTGTAGCCTTCGGCATCGTGGCCCGGATTGGAGTGAGTCATCTGGCAATGTCGTATATCGATAATGTATGGCATAGTATGCAAAGGATTTGTACTAATTGTGATGAACAACCTGTCAGGTGGAAACTTTATTGGAAACAAAACTAGTAAGAGAACCAAGCGGCTCTGTCGATCTTGCGAAAATTGACGGTTACGCTGACTCGCGCTCTCTTCAGTTCTCGTTCACGAGCGTCTGAGTATCGTCGGTGTTGGTATGGAAATATCAATTTATTTTTTATCCGTTGCCTGTCTTCTGACATGCTCTAGATACTGGCTCCCAGCCCCTCGTCAACGACGATGCCACGCTCGCCCTTGCCGTCAACGGAGAAATCTACAACCATCGGATCCTAAGGAAATCCCTGGATCAGCAATACAACTATAAAACACATTCGGACTGCGAGGTTATTATTCCACTGGTATGTTAGGCTGGGCTTCTTCTTTCTCATTTCCCCTGTCCGATTTTGTTTGGATTCATATTCTGACGCTTGCCATCAGTATATGAAATATGGTCTTGATGCTCCTAAATATCTCGATGGAATGTTTTCCTGGGTTCTCTACGATGCGGTCGAGGACCGTGTTGTTGCAGCCCGCGACCCTATTGGTGTTACCAGCTTCTACCAGGGCTGGTCCTCCCAGACTCCTGGTGCTGTTTATTTTGCCTCTGAACTAAAGAGTCTGTACCCCGTATGCGACAAGATCGTTGCCTTCCCACCAGGCCATGTCTACGATTCCAAAACGGACACTATGACGCGGTATTTTCAACCCACATGGTGGGATCCCACAAGAGTGCCAACGACCCCGGTCGATTATAAGCTCATTCGCGAGACATTTGAGCGTTCAGTTCGCAAGCGCCTGATGGCTGAAGTTCCGTATGGTGTGCTTTTGTCTGGTGGCTTGGATTCTAGCTTAGTCGCCTCAATCGCACAGCGGGAGACTCTTCGCAACAGGGCTGCTTTGCAGAACGCAGCAGCTACGGCTGACTCCGAGCTCGTCGGTATTGACGACGAGAATGACTTGTCGGCTCCGCCGGTTCTGGCTCAGTTGCACTCGTTCTCGATTGGGTTGCCTGGTGCACCTGATACTCAGGCTGCCATCGAGGTTGCCAAGTTCCTTGGAACAAGGCACCATGCTTTTACGTTTACCATTGAAGATGGCCTCAATGCGCTATCTGATGTGATCTATCATCTGGAAACCTATGATGTGACCACCATCCGGGCCTCTACTCCCATGTATCTGTTGAGTAGGAAGATCAAGGCTCTTGGCGTGAAGATGGTCCTGAGCGGCGAGGGCAGTGATGAAATCTTTGGTGGTTACCTTTACTTCCACGCGGCGCCGAACAAAGAGGCGTTCCACGCCGAAACCGTCAGAAGGGTGAAGAACCTCCATCTCTCAGATTGTCTCCGTGCGAACAAGTCGACATGTGCCTGGGGCCTGGAGGCCCGGGTGCCCTTCTTGGACAAACAGTTCCTGGAGACATGCATGAACGTCGACCCACAGGAGAAGATGATCACCAAGGACCGTATTGAGAAGTACATCCTGCGAAAAGCATTCGATACCTCAGATGAGCCCGATGTGGCCCCTTACCTGCCCGACAACATTCTCTGGCGCCAGAAGGAGCAGTTCAGTGATGGTGTCGGATATGGGTGGATTGATAGTCTCAAGGACAACGCCGAGCTGCACGTCACTGACGAGATGATGAAGAACCCCAAGCCTGAATGGGGCGATGACATTCCCACGACGAAAGAGGCGTATGTTTATTTCCTTTCTCAAGCCCTTGAATTTTTTTTGGCTAATTGTCTTTATTACTAGTTACTGGTACCGCATGATGTTTGACGAGCACTTCCCCCCGTATTGCGCCAGTACTGTAGAGCGATGGGTGCCCACCTGGTCCAAGCAAACTGATCCCAGCGGACGGTATGTATTCTGCAGTGTTTAATATAGGGACCATAACTAACGATGATCCTGCAGGGCCATTGCAACTCACAACGCAAAATACGAAGATGCTGCTTAAAGGGCTAGAAAGAGTATAACACCGAGGCTGAATCTCTTTCTCTTCTATCTAGACATCAAAAGAAAATTTCTTGTTTGGTTTGTTCGTTTGTTTCCATCTATACCTAGGTATATGCATATTGCATAACGTCTCAAGGTTGGCGAGACTAGAATATAGATTTCTAGGGCTGAGATTCCCAACATCTTTCGTGTATATGTATGTTAGAAGCATGTAGTTATGAATCTGAAGCGAGTTTCTGCCTCAGGCACATAGGGGCAGCAGCGGGTCACGTGACTCGGCGATTTCTGCCGGCGGGCGGCGCGCGGGCCAATCAGAGGCAACGCGGGCTGCCCCGTGGCTCTCAAGATTCGTTTGTTGGCTTCGGACGTTCCTGGCTGGAAGATTCCGTGCTTCACCCCAAACTTCCTCCTCCTTCTCTCTGTATACCTTCACAGAACTAAACAACGCGCGCATCCTTCAATCTTTCTCCACCATCTACCTTTAATCTGCATTCACAATGGCTACTCCTGCAGCTTTCTCCGACATCGCCAAGGCGGCCAACGATGTGAGCATTCCGATGCCTTTGCTGTACCTGTACCGCGGACAACCGACGGTGTTGTTGTTGTTGTTGTTGTTGTTGTTGTTGCATACTAATCACGAGAAAAATCAACTATAGCTCCTGAACAAGGACTTCTACCACACCAATCCCGGTAAGTATTGGAGTCTTTTCCAGAGAATCGTATTAGTGCCGGCGAGCTGACTTGTCTACAGCCAGCATCGAGGTCAAGTCCAATGCCCCCAATGGCGTCACTTTCACCGTGAAGGGAAAGTCCACCCATGACGGCCCAATTGGCGGTTCTGTAAGTTTTGAATTTCTCGCAGTCTTCATCCGGAAGAACTTATGCTGATTGATTGATTTCCTTTTACAGCTCGAAGCCAAATACGTTGACAAGCCCAATGGTAAAGTGCCTCGGTTACACGTCTTTTTTGTGCCGTCAGGGCTAATTTGTTCTCCTTTCTCAGGCCTCACCCTTACCCAGGCCTGGACCACTGCCAATGCTCTTGACACCAAGCTTGAGCTTGACAACAACATCACCAAGGGTCTCAAGGCTGAAATCATTACCCAGTACCTGCCCACCTCGCAGTCCAAGGGTGCCAAGCTCAACCTTTACTTCAAGCAGCCCAACCTCCACGCTCGTGCTTTCTTCGACCTCTTGAAGGGCCCTACCGCCAACCTGGACCTTGTCCTTGGCCACGAGGGTTTCCTTGTTGGTGCTGAGGGTGGCTACGACGTCCAGAAGGCCGCTATCACCAAGTACTCTGCCGCTGTTGGCTACAGCCTGCCCCAGTACTCTGCTGCTATTACTGCCAGCAACAACCTCACGCTTTTCTCTGCCAGCTACTACCACCGCGTCAACGCTCAGGTTGAGGCTGGTGCCAAGGCTACCTGGGACTCCAAGGCGGGCAACACCGTCGGCCTCGAGGTTGCCAGCAAGTACCGTCTTGACCCGTCTTCTTTCGCCAAGGCATGTTTCTCTGTCTGAACATACTTTTCTTTCTCTTGATTGTGCTAACAGCATTATCCACTTCTATAGGCCAAGATTAACGACCGCGGTATTGCTGCTCTCGCTTACAACGTCCTCCTCCGCCCCGGTGTCACCCTCGGCCTCGGTGCTTCCTTCGACACTCAAAACCTGAACCAGGCTGCCCACAAGGTTGGCGCCAGCTTCACCTTTGAGGGTTAAATGCTCTTATCTACAACAAGTGCGATACCCTGGACTAGCCGTTCGCATGGCCTCGTATTATTCTGTTAATTGCAAAGTCTGCTCACTTTGTCTCAATTTTGAATTTTAAGCAGGCAAATCATGTGATTGACTTGATGAAATGCGAGTGGTATTCGACGGAGCTAAAAAATGGTGACTAATGTGTAGTTATGCAATGTTCTAAAATCCGTTGCCTCTACATGCATTACATGTATATCAAATAAATTCCAAGAATATTTTACTTTGTCTTAGAAAATCGATACCGACTAGATCTGGAGTAGCGTCTTTACAATCTAATAAGCCCAGTCAGCCATGAGGAGCGTGATGCTCTTGAATACTATATACAGTCAAATGTCTAACGCTTCGTCTCTTAATTCATAATACACACGCCATCCAAGATCAATCATCACCCTTCCTTCGAGCTAGTACTTGATTATTCCTTTTCTGTGCCGACTTCTCCGAACCATCACTGCTGCTGCTACTACTACTACTACTCCTAGCCCTGAGTATAGCACCAACAAGGGAGGCAGTAGCAATCAGAATGCCCGAAACAAGAACGAAACGAAAAACAAAGCTTCCGCTCCCACCATGACCGGCAGCTTCATTTTCGATAAATTCTCGTTCCCGCCGCATCTGCCGCGATCGTCGCTGTTCTCGACGCACATCTTCGGCCGTCTGTCTCTTGTAGTGGGCCTTGGCATCGAAATGCCAGACGGGGTTATTGTTGATGAATGACGTTGGATCTTCGTGGCCGCCATGGCCGCCAGTAGCACTTCCGCTACTAGCATAACTAGCCCCGGGACTTGCCCGCGAAGCTCGCGTAGCACCATATCCACCATGGGCGTAAAAACTGGGCGGAGGTCCTCTAAACGCCGCTCGTCGTTTACTCAACCCGCTTGCTGGGCGGGAGCCGGCGTATGATTTGCCAGCAGCAGCACTGCTACTGTGACTGCCCATGGGGTGCTGGCCGGATACGCCGCTGCTATGCGTGTTTTGGAAGTGAGTGGTGATTCCATGGTCGAGGTCGTAGCGTGCGCGTTTGCCGCTGTCGCCGAGGACGTGGTAGGCAGATGAGATGGTTGCGAAGCGCTCAGTGGCGTTTGGGTCGGAGCGATTGCGGTCTGGGTGGTGTTTTAGGGAGAGGGCGTAGAATTGTCTACGTTTCCACCCCCACCCTTTTTGCTTAATTGGGAGTGCCGAAAAGAAGAGGAAAGGGGAAGAAGACTGCAGCTAGGGGGATTCTTACTTTTTGATCTCGGCTGCTGTCGCGGTCACCGGTAAATTGAGGATTTCATAGTAAGTAGGCCCGTGGGTATTGCTGCGCGCGTAACATGCTCTGGCCGTCGTGGAGAAGAAGCATATTCGTAAATGAGATGCATGGCCGGAAGCAGAAGTGGGCAAATAGCCGGGAACTGAAGGTATGGGCCTCCTGCTAACAAAGGTCGTCAAGCGAGGCGGCATTCCTCATTGCGCAGCTTGTTTGAAGTCAATGCAGAGCTGCTTGTGAAGGCGCGAAGTTGTGGTGAGGTTGAGTTGTCGGACACTGCGTCATCGGCTGTCTGTATTCTGTATCGAAATTACCAGTACGTACTACGTACTGATGTAACAATACGCAGGCCGCCACTATCCGTGCCTTAATTAACTAATGTATCGATTTTTATGCTTGCTTCTCTACATCCCCGCCTTCTGCAGTGCTTCAAAAAGACGCTTCAATCATGGCTGCTCAGGCGAATGAAGAGCTGAAAAAGCTCGACCGTGAGTTCAGGCATCTTCTAAATAAATGATTTGGCTTTGACTGACTCCTCTCGAATCTGGTGACTTAACTAGTGAACGGCCAGAACGGTCATACCAAAGAAGCCGTAGGTGCTTCCGCAGATGACGCAGCAGATAATGACGACTCGGACGATGAAGAAAAGGAAGAAGAGGGTGCTGGAGATGGAGCAGCTTCTGGAGGTTTGTATATTTATCTCTCATACCAGCGTTTTTGTTTCTTTTTAAATATATACTATAAATTTTATACAAATATTAACAACCTCCGAATACAGCAGCAAAAAAAAAGAAGAAGCGCAAGCCCAAGAAGAAGAAGAAAGGCGGTGCCAAAAAGCAGTCATCGCCTCCGCGAGTTCCCATATCAGAGCTGTTCCCCAATAATCAATACCCGGAAGGCGAAATTGTCGAGTATAAGGACGAGAACAATTACCGCACAACCAACGAAGAGAAACGGTATCTCGATCGGATGAACAACGATTTCTTGCAGGAATACCGCCATGGCGCCGAGGTCCACCGGCAGGTGCGTCAGTACGCGCAACAGAACATCAAACCGGGCCAAACATTGACCGAAATCGCGGAGGGCATTGAAGATGCCGTTCGCGCTCTTACTGGCCACCAGGGTCTGGAAGAAGGGGACAACTTGAAAGGGGGGATGGGATTTCCGTGTGGTCTTAGTATCAACCACTGTGCCGCCCATTATACGCCGAATGCTGGTAATAAGATGGTCCTGCAACAAGGCGACGTCATGAAGGTTGATTTCGGTTCGCAAATCAACGGAAGAATCGTTGACAGTGCCTTTACGATGACTTTTGATCCGGTCTATGACAATCTATTGGCTGCAGTGAAGGATGCAACTAACACTGGTATCCGGGTATGGACTGGCTGATTTGGATACCGTTTCCGATACTGACTCGCGTTATCTGTATAGGAAGCTGGTATCGACGTTCGCATGAGTGATATCGGAGCGGCTATCCAAGAGGCCATGGAGAGCTATGAGGTTGAAATCAACGGAACTTCGTTCCCCGTTAAATGTATTCGTAACCTGAACGGACACAACATCGATCAGCACATCATTCACGGCGGCAAAAGTGTGCCTATCGTGAAAGGCGGGGATCAAACTAAGATGGAGGAAGGCGAAGTCTTTGCTATTGAGACTTTCGGAAGCACTGGAAAGGGTTATGTGAGAGAGGATGTTCGTATACCCATTCTTCGTTCCACAACCAAATTTTCTCCCTTTTTCATACGTCGTCTAACCTACTGTAATACAGATGGAGACCTCTCATTATGCCAAAGTGCCAGACGCTGCGAATGTTTCGCTTCGGCTGTCTTCCGCAAAGAATCTTTTGAATGTTATCAACAAAAACTTCGGCACGTTGCCTTTCTGTCGTCGATATCTCGATCGACTGGGGCAAGAAAAGTATCTTCTTGGGGTGAGTTTGCTGCATCTCTCTCTTACTTGACTGAGATAGGAACTTTATGCTGATGCTCTATTTCAGTTGAACAATTTGGTTTCGGCCGGCATTGTCCAGGACTATCCACCATTGTGCGATGTCAAGGGCTCGTACACAGCCCAATTTGAACATGTGAGTTCTACATGAAATGATATGAGTTTTTTTCTTTCTAACTGGAATATAGACCATCGTTCTTCGACCGACCGTAAAGGAGGTTATAAGTCGGGGTGATGATTATTAAATGGACGATTTATGTTGTTCTTTGGTCTGGCTTTCTATTTCATGTAACTAACTAGCTCTACTGTTTCTTAAGCTTGAGAAAGCGTTGTCCGGAAGAATGAATGAATAGAAATTTTGTATAAATTAGGGCTAGCATGATCAGCCGCTAGGGCTGTTGGTGTTGGTGTTGGCCCACGTGCAGACGCGGGCATCCGATTCCGTGCAGACCTAAAGACTAAAGTCCACTGCTTCGGACTTCCTCACTATAAAAAATAAATACGTACGCCAAAATACTCTGTCACTCTTCACATGGATCAGTAACGCCGAATTGAATTGTTTTTCTCTTCTTCCTCCGCAATGGCATCTGTTACCTCAACCTCCACCCCGACTCTCAGGGTGACTGCAAGTGCCGGCAAGGGAGCAAAACAACCACATCTACAGGCCGCAAGGTCAGAACCACCTGAGGGTTCTGCCTCTTATGACCACTTCTTCTGGACATACACTGAAGAGCCTCATCGGTCAAGGCGGTTAGCGATTATCAAGGCTCACCCAGAGGTATCCCCCCCCAAATGTACCTAGGTACAGACAGATGTAAGCTCAATTCACTCACTCGTATTGCCAAATAGGTGACCAAATTATGCGGCCCGGAGCCTCTTACCAAATACGTCGTCCTTGCTGTCGTTTCTGTTCAAGTCGTCTGCGCCTATCTGCTTCGTGATACCTCTATGTTCTCGTGGAAATTTCTCCTCACCGCATATGTGATCGGAGCCACCGCCAATCAAAACCTCTTTCTCGCCATTCATGAAATCTCTCATAATCTAGCCTTCCGCTCTGCTCTCGCAAATCGTCTGCTTGCTATAGTTGCCAATCTTCCTATTGGTATACCATATAGTGCATCCTTCCGAGTCAGTCTCTTTTTCCCACCCGTTGTCATGTAACAACCATTTGGAAAGTTTTACAAGGGACAAAATCATGCTGACGCTTTTTTGGGGGGGTGGGTTAACAGCCGTATCATCTTACTCATCACAAGTCGTTAGGCGTGGCTGGCCTAGACACCGATTTACCAACAGCCCTCGAGGCATTCCTTCTAGACTCTTTGCTGGGCAAAGCGTTCTTTTGCACCTTCCAGATTTTCTTCTACGCCCTTCGGCCGATGTTTGTATATAGTCCGCCATTCACTTCAATTCACCTACTCAATGTGATCGTACAGCTTGCTTTTGACTACGCGCTCACTCGATTCTGCGGCGGGTCCTTACAACCTTTTTACTACCTCTTATGGAGCTCTTTTCTCGCGGGCTCATTGCATCCCTGCGCAGGGCATTTCATTGCCGAGCATTACTTCTTTTCAGGGGTTAAAACGGGTGGCACCGAATCCCTTTCTGAAGTGAAGAAGATGACCACCACCACCAAGAAGGAGCCGAGTCCCCTAGACTCCCTGCGCCCGCCAGAGACATACTCCTACTACGGACCGCTCAATATATTAACATACAACGTTGGCCTGCATAACGAGCACCACGACTTTCCGGCCATCCCCTGGACGCGTTTGCATGAACTCCATCGTATGGCGAGCGAATTCTACGAGCCCCTCCCTTGTCACCGGAGCTGGGTATGGGTTATCTGGACCTTCGTTCTAGATAAGAACGTCGGGCTGTGGTGTCGAGTCAAGAGAGCCAAAGGCGGCAGGATCGTCGGCGGGCTCTCCAAGAGGGCCGGAAGGGCCGGCGAGGGTATTTCAGCTGCTTCTGTGAAAGAGGATGACGATGAAGGGTGGAAGGAAAGTGAGATTCAAAATTAGGTTGGCACTTCTTTTTATAAATATTTTTCAGTTTTTCATTTTTCATCGCCAGCACCTATTTTTGAGGCTCGATTTATAAAAGGTATACTCGAACATGTTTGAACAAGAAATATTGATATTAGACAGTTATGATAGATAGGATCTGTATATATGCATTAAAAACCGGTGTCGATTAATGTACATAACAATCCGTGGGTTTAAAAGGAGTAAATCAATGACATTGAGAACCGTTTATCAACAGGACATTCATTCAATAGACAAAGTAGTGAAAAAATAAAGATGTTTATGTACTGAAAGATAAAGTAAAAAAAGAAAATAACAACATCGAACAAGAACTAAATTTCTAGAAACAGTTTTTATAGTTACCAGGATCGAAAACAGGAGAGTCATATCGGACAAGTTGCTGAGTTGGCAAATGTATTGGGGCCGTCGATAAAGAGGAAGAAAGGAACAATGCACTGCACAATATATGCTGTAAAGACGAAATAATGACAAGGGGGGACTAGAAAAGGGTCCAAATATTTACCTATGTCAGGCAAACCCAAAAAAAAAGTAATAAAAAAGTAACACGCTCCGAAAAGGAAAAAAAGAAAGGGGGAAAATAATTATAGACTAGCATAAATTACCGAGGAATTCGTTCCATTAGAAAGAGAGGAAAAATGGGTTAGAAGAAAAAGTAGGCAAGCAGGAAACTAAGTAAGCACAATGCCGCAACAATTTGCACTGGCACACCAATTTCTGCGGCAGGTTGGGCAATTTGCTGCTGTAGTAGTGCATTCCCTGCCTTTGTCGTGGTGCCTTCGACTTTCCGCTGGCGAAGACCTTGCTCAGAAAGTTGGGCTTTTAGTCTCTGGATCTGTGCTAGGGCATCTGAGAGTTGCTGCTCTCGAGCGTCATCACCACCGGCGCTGGGCTTGGATACTGATTCTATAGCAGATGGTGTCGCGTCTTCGAATGTAGATGATAGAGCCTCCCTCCTTGTGGTCTCTGGTGTTTCTGCTTTGGGTGACTTTTCGAAGTTTGGTGGCGGAATAGGGGAGGTGGTATCAATTGTCTTGGAAGAGGTTGGCGCTGGTGTTTCAAAGGGGGCGCTTGGTGATGAGTACGCAGGGGGCTCTTCATCGGTGGGGGCCTGTAAATTATGAGAAAATGAGGAAATGAGGTTTTATAGTCTCGATGGCAATGACGATGATGGTGTTGGACATACGACTCCATTGGCAGCCTCGGCAAGCAGATAGTGGACTCTAATCTTCTGTTCGTGAATCGACGACTTTGGTGCTTTCTCGAACTTCACGACTCATAAGTCAGCACTCCCAAAAGAGCACACCTGTTAAGAAAGGAAGTCAACTCACAATCGAATTGACGTTGGAGAATTCCAAAGACCCAGTAATAGCAACAGACTGAACGAGGAATTTATCTTTGCATTTCGCATCTGCGGGAGGATCTTCTTTCATCGCCTGCAGCAAAACTATTCACGACGTTATTATATTGTCCGCAGAAGAAATACTTGCGTATAGCCAACCTTGCACTTCGACATGTTTCCCCGGCTCTATGCGACCCGAGTTGGGACGCACACAGTAGCTGTAGACGGATTAGAGGGCTGTCTGAATGCTCGTTAAGGCGCGAAACAAGAAGTACATACTGCTTGGGAGCGGTGGTTTTGACCTATGCACGTAGTCCAGAATCAGCCGTCTCCCGCACGCCACACATAAGCACCAAGAGATAGGCCTACCTTGAATACGACGGGAACCTCTTGAGGATTGCGAATATAAAGAACCTCGCTGACTTCACGATTAAAGGGACCTTTGTTTTTTTGAAACATGTTAGTAATCCTTGCTGGCTTGGTGATGACAAATGTGGATTATTCTTACGGCGGAATCCAAGGTCGCCAGGCTCGAGGTCGACGGACATGGTGTGTGATAGACGAGACCGATAGCGATAAATAAATAGCCTGCGAACGAATCGAAAGAGCAGAGAAGGCAGAGCGCGAGTAGATGTCAGTTTGTCTGGCAGTCTGTCTTGGGGGCTGCGAGGAAGAGGAGTTGCTGAGCCTGTTGGTGTTGGTGTGATCCTTACTTCCTGATGGCGTCGAAGTGTGCCTGGTTGGGGATGTCACGGCAATACTGCTTAGATAAGCGGATTGTGCGGTGACTGGGCGGTAATTTACGGTATTTTTGTACCGAGCCGCAGCGAATCGTGATGTCATTTGGACACGCCGCCATAAAAGTTAAAACACCAAACAACCGGCCGTTTCCACAGATATATGCAGTTATATCTTTGCCAGCCTTGTCAGGATGCTGAATGCACTTCTAACGCAAGTATCGCAGTATACCTAGGAACCATTTTGACCGGATGCAGGAGCAATTTGCAGAGCCGTTAACGGTGTTGATATTCTAAGCTGTTTATGAGAGAACTATGTGAAAACGGTTCACCCTACTACTTTATGTACCTATTTTCAAATCTTCTCCAACCCTTTGTGAGTGTTAATGTGTACTAGGAGCTAACAAGAGTAAAGTAACTTAGTAAATGACTAAGTTTTTGATATCACTTTTGCTCACTGATCTTAGCCAAATGGAAAGATCGTTCTCATCTTTTCTGCTATTCTCATATAAGAAAAAAATGATATAAGGAGTAAAGGAAATGAATAGAACTTTTGGGTAGATTTTTGACTATTAACTCTTCGTTTGTACATTCAAGTAACGTTTAGTTCATTGCATTCCATAAGAAGACTGTGGCTTATATCCTATGCTCTCAGAGTCCCAACTCATAACAAAGTCATGGAAAGTTTTTAAGTTGATGTCTACTATCCTTCTTTATAAGCTTGTTTCAAAGACAAACATAACCAAAATTTATATGTCCTGTGGATGATGCCTTGCTTGCCTCAACCCGAGGATGAATAACAATAGACGACGTAGGTAATCACATTTTCCACAACACAAAAGGTGAAATGAAGGATGCTCCCAGATTTGGGAGCTACCTACAGGTCGGTGTTTGGAGTCACTTTGGACCGTCTCTGATGGGAGCACGAAATGCGGGGTATATAGGTTATATAGGTATGTAGGTATGTAGATACAGCAAACCTCATCCCATGATCAATTGACAATCACACTACCTAGGTAGCCCATCGATTCTACTTTTTCAACTTTAAAATCGCCTCATAATGGCTATCACGACGACCACTGTACAGACAGCTCCATTTGACGTCCAAAACAACTACGTGCATATAATTAATGGGAAGCCCTCTCCCACCAAGAACACGCGCCATGGCCTCAATCCAGCAAATCTCAAGCCGAAGCCGGAAGTCCCCGTAGCCACTCATGATGACCTAGATCGGGCTGTTGCTGCCGGCCAAGAAGCTTTCAAGAGCTGGTCGAGGCTTCCTTACGAAGAAAGGCGCGCTGCCGTTATCGCATATGCAGACGCAATAGATCAACTGAGGACAGACTTCAGGGATCTTTTGATATCAGAGCAGGGAAAACCGGTAGGTTTCCGCTCTATCTTGGAAGGTGCTACGACTAAGTGCTACGTCTCATGAAAATAGATTCCTCAAGCGGACGATGAGACGTCGTGGGCTATACACTGGATTCGAGGCATGGCCGACATTCCGATTCCTGAGGATGTCATCGAGGAAAATGAGACTCGTACCGTAATCACGAGATACACTCCGATTAACGTTGTTGGCGCCATTATTCCCTGGAATTTTCCTCTCCTACTGGCAACCGGCAAGATTGCTCCGGCTCTTTTGACGGGAAATGTTATCATTGTCAAGCCATCGTGAGTTGACCTCGATTTCTCCTGTTCTGTTCTAAATAGTTATTAATCTTAAGATCAGGCCATTCACTCCTTACTGCGGCCTGAAGCTTGTGGAGTTAGCACAGCGATTCTTCCCACCAGGTGTTGTTCAGTCCTTGAGTGGAGGTGATGATCTTGGACCGTGGATTACAAGTCATCCTGGTATTGACAAGATAAGCTTCACTGGTTCGACGGCAACAGGACGCGCGGTGTTGGAAAGTGCAAGCAAGACACTCAAAAGAGTCACCCTTGAACTGTACGTGTCTCTTTCATTTTCTGCAAATAATCAATCCCTTCTAAGTAGAGTGCAGAGGTGGAAACGATCCAGCAATTGTTTTTCCCGACGTAGATGTGGACAAAGTCGCAGAAAAGGTGGGCTCGCTCGTCTATTCGGAAAAAGACAGTGGCTTTCTCTTTCTCTCAATTTTTTTGGTGCGCCGTTGAAGAAAAATTCACTAACTGCCCTAGGTGGCCCATTTCGCATTCCTGAACTCAGGACAGGTATGATTTCTTTACCTCTCGTACTGTATTCTTGCCGAGGAACTAACTCGCCATCTTGAAGATATGCCTCAATCTGAAACGCATATATGTTCACCAATCCATCTTTGAGGAGTTCAAGGCTGCATTGGTGAAGCATGTCCAGGGCTACAAGCTCGGTGATGGATCTCAGCCGGGTGTCAGCCACGGACCACTGCAGAATTCCATGCAGTATGACAGAGTTAAAGGGTTTTTCAATGATATCAAGACACAGGGTTGGGACGTAGCTGTGGGCGGAGAGATTCATGCTTCACCTAAAGTTGGATATTTCATCACGCCTACTGTGATTGACAGACCACCAGAGAAGTCCCGTCTTGTCGTCGAGGAGCCCTTCGGTAAGGAATAACCGTGAACCTATGAAAAGAATTCAGAACTTACTCCGAAGTACTACAGGACCTATTGTACCTCTTCTTTCATGGGAGAATGAAGAAGAGGTAATCAATCGTGCTAACGATACTCGTATGGGTCTCGGAGCATCTGTCTGGACGAATGATCTCAGAAAAGCTGCAAGAGTCGCTCGGGAGATCCAGGCTGGTAGCGTTTGGATAAATACGCACTTTGGGCTGTCTCCAATGGCACCCTTTGGCGGCCACAAAGAGAGCGGCATTGGTGCCGAGTGGGGTGCTCACGGTCTCAAAGGCTTCTGCAATATCCAAACCATCTTCTCAAACAAGAATATCGTTAAATGATATAGCTGGCTGATGCTGATTCTGGTTCCTGTATACCGATCATTTTTGCTTTTCTTTTAAGCCTTAGGTAGATGAAATCATGTGAAACGGTTAACTATGCAAGCATTGATATCGTAAGAATCAGAAAGAACGCCCGCAATAAATCGAAAAGACGAAGTGGATTACCGCTGAAGTATATCTCCACTGATTGGCTCGATCTGGCGGCGACAAGCCACGATAAGATAGTGATCCTTCAATCCCCACGCAAGTTACGCTGCCGTGGCTAAACTCGCCATCAGTCTTGACTCTTCAGAGCTGTACGACCCTCCTGGACCCTACTTGTTGCTCCCAGATTGCATAACGATAGCAGTGGGATCATCCAACTCTGCACATCTAATATCCCACTATCTGCATCAAAGGCCGGCCTGCCCTGTGTCCACTGTCCACTGTCTGGTCTTGCACAATGACTACATCCGATCTTGAGCAGCTCCTTGAGATGGGCTTTGACAAGGAGCGAGCGGAACTCGCAATATCAAAGACTGGAGGCCGTGCGTTTACCCTTCACTTGAATTTCTTACCACCTCCGCGTGCTAACGGGAACCTGCAGTCCAACCTGCCCTTGAATGGCTCGAAGCGAACCAAGACAAATCACTCGACGAAATTAAAGCCGGCACCGCCGATACAACACAGGAGGAAGAAGGCCCGGCTCTCAAAGAAGGCGAAGAACCTCGCAGTCTAGTTTGCAACGAGTGTGGGAAGAAGTTCAGAAGCCATGCACAGGCCGAATTCCATGCCTCAAAGACGGAACATGTTGACTTCTCTGAGTCTACCGAGGAACTTGCTCCTCTGACCGAGGAAGAGAAGAAGGCCCGCCTTGAAGAATTACGACAAAAGCTAGCCGTAAAACGCGCCGCACAGTCAGAGCAGGACAAAGTTGATAAAAAGAGGAACGAGGTTGGTAATACTCCGATACACTTTGAGTCTATTCTCTGACCCGCATTGATGGTGTAGGAAATTCGTCGGAAACACACCAAGGAATCGCAAGATATTAAGGAAGAGTTACAGAAGAAAGAACGACTCAAGGAAGCCGCACAGAAGCGAAAGGAAAAGCAAGATGAGATAGAAGCCAAGGCACGAATTCGAGCTAAGATAGCTGCCGATAAAGAAGAGCGGCGATTGAAAGCTGAAAGAGAGAAGGCTGAACGAGCAGGTAAAGCTCTTCCACCGCAGCCTGCGGCGCCGGCTCTTCCAACCACGTCTGGTGCTGTGACTTCCAAGCCGGCTTCAGCCTATACGGAAACTCGTCTGCGTCTACAGACAAGCAAAGGCAATATTTTGAAAACGTTCCCAGTCGAAACGACGCTGTTCGAAGTTGTTGCAGCACTGAGCAAGGATGATGGAGTGGATGTGCAAACTTTCACCCAGAATTTCCCTCGGAAGGTTTTCGACAGTGAATACTATGGGGAATCGCTCAAAGACTTAGGACTTGTCCCTAGCGCTAGCCTTGTAGCAAACTGATGCGACACGAACATGGTACCTACTATCTATGAAGATATTATGACTTGGATATTTGCTAAGTTATAGAGATAACAATAACCAATTGATCTGGCTACTACGGCAAGTCATGAGAGAATGCGAATATTAAAGATATTCTTTTCTTACGTTGCAAATCAATCTCAGAAACATCCACTTGTAGTCTGTAGAATATAGCGACTGGGTCACGTGGGTTGGCGTCGGTGACATAAGCACGCGTTGATGAGATCGCGTCGCCTGCGCTGGCTTGGACAACCAACTACAAGCAACTATAGACGGACGCTGCACATTGACGAGCCTGATGAGGGTTGATTTCTGATTTATCAAATCCCAAGATGCCTGCGTGAGCCCCGTTTATCGGCCTGGACTACTAGTCGTATTGATACTAATGACAACAATGAATAAATAGAGTCGGCGACCAACACCGCGATCCGTCTAGCAACACGGCCATCACTGCGAACCCGTTTGATGACGAGCCACGACGCATAAGCTCGTACACTGCTCAAGATATAGCCACGCTTCAGTCACGCCTTGACAAGCAGCTGGGTCCGGAGTATATTTCCTCACGTGCAGGGCCGTCGGGACAGAAGGTGCATTATCTTGCGGCAGAGAAATGTATCAATCTTGCGAATGAGGTGTTTGGGTTCAACGGCTGGTCGAGTTCAATCCAAAACATCCAGATAGATTTTGTTAGTGCGACGACATCGTGATTTGGAGCAGAGCTGATGGTTGAGTTGTTTCAAAAGGTCGATGAGAGTCCGAATACAGGGAAGATAAGTCTGGGTCTATCGGTCATCGTGCGAGTCACACTGAAAGACGGTACTTATCATGAGGTAGGAATAAAAGTCAACTCTAGCGGATATCTGGCGGCTCACAAATAACAAAACTAGGATATCGGGTATGGTCACATTGAAAATTGCAAAGGCAAAGCGGCTGCCTTTGAAAAGGCCAAGAAGGAGGGAACCACGGATGGCCTTAAACGAGCTCTGAGAACATTCGGAAATGTGCTGGGCAACTGTATCTATGACAAAGATTACCTCGCTAAAGTTACCAGACTAAAAATCGCACCGGTAAGCTGTGTCGACTTCCGGGTACATTATGGCATGTTTTCTGATAGAGTCAGAGTACATGGGATGCCGAGAATCTTCATCGCCATCCAGACTACGCTCCTGTTAAGAAAGAGCCGGTGCAGAAAAGGGTTAAATTTGAGGATGCGGAACTTCCTCCGCTCCCAGTTGGATCAAATATTCGGAAGGACAACTTACCGCACGATATGTCGGCGGGATTTGATGGGGATGGTGAATTTGGCAGTAAGAACCCGTTCCTCTCATGTGCTTTGGCTATTTCACATCTAATGGATCTCTAGGCGATGTATTCGATGAAGCAGATTTTGTAGCAACGACCGCGGGAAACCCTGACGAGGTATCCTTGGATGTCGACACTCCACAACAGGTACGACAGCCGGTACGACAGCCCCATGCTAAACAGCCATTACCTCCGCTACAGCAAAGACAGCAAGGGTACCAGCCACGCTCTGTTGCCACCAACTCTGCAATAGTCACTCCCTCCAAGCCGGAACGGTCATGGGCCAATGGTCCCTCCTCCGCTGGTCAACCAGCACAACATAAGAACGCAGCTCATTTTCCCACCGCTCACACTGGTGGAGCTCTAGGAAATCCCCAGCCAATGATGCAAGGAAATTCAACTGGGAACAACAATCCCAGCGAAGAATCCCAGCGATCAAGCAACTCCGTCGGCATTAAATCCGAAAATAAAACCACAGCACCCAACCCGGCAGGCACGAATCTAGCGCCTGTGAACAACGAGCAGAATACGTCTAGGAATGGACCACCCGACGCAACTGTCGGCTTCTATTCAGCCCGCGCAGTCGAGTTGCTACGCGAAAACCCTCGAGGGTCGCCAATGGCGCCCAAATTTGACCCCCATGCAGAAAGCCCCTCAATCCGCAAGACAGCTGGAATAGACCATACAAAGAGCCTCGCTGTCTCAAAGCCAATGCTGTTTGGAACATCGCAATCACCAGCTCCTGCGACTCGAAACTTCATCAACCCTTCGGCCGAGATTCATCGACGAATAGGAGCTCCAGGCGGCGGCCACAGCGGAATAGCAAGCCCTATGAGTAAAGGATTCACAACATCCTCTTACCGCCCATTGACCAGGCCAGTAGTCGACAACAACAACAACAACAACTCGTCAACGACAGCGCAAGACACGGGCCACAAGAGACCACCTTTGAACGATGTGACCAACGCGCCATCATTCTCAGCCGGCGGCCCAATACCTAGCGGTCCGGGGGACATCAAAAGGCCGCGACTGGCTACTAATGGAAACACTCACAACGTGACACCTCAGCAAAATCAACAGCAATAGAGAGAACACACATTCTATATATCAACAGATTTCTTTTGCCGCCAGCTTTCTGCTCCGTTTTTTGTCTTGCAGAATCAGATAACATTTATTATCAACGGCGTTGGGTGTTCTTTGCAGAAGCCAAGTCCGCGCAAATTTATTCTGGCGTTTTCGTTTTTCCAGGGCAACAGAAGAATTGAAATGAACTCGAAAAGAGGATCATCAATGAAAGGGAATGGGAGTTAATAGGATTATTTATTTGGGACTATATACTATCATCGTTCTTACGAGAAAAGAAGCTTTGTTCATTCACTCTTTTGTCAACATCAATATTTGAACTAATATTGATATGTTTGTACGTATAGCATAGACTTACTGATCCTTACTATCCTCCAGAGACATTAGGAATGGCATTTATTTTAACCACCTCTTCTCTTTCTAAAAGAGCAGCTTTGGTTGTATTTTACGTGAGAAGTAGGGACCTAGCAACAGCATACATACAGACGATCAGGGAAGAATCTTAGGTCAGTCTATTCTCTATCTGGTGCAACAATCCTGACGGAGAGAGAACAAAAAGACTCCGCCTCTGTTACAGTATTGACAAGAATCGGAGAATTTCACCTAGCGATCCTCATGAAACCTAAGGAATTCTATGAATGCCCGACTTCATGAATGATGACTGTAAAAGTGACGAGAAAGGAAAATGAAATTCGGCAATGGCAATAAACACATATCTCCATTGATCGGTGGCTCGCTTAGCAAGCATAACGAGACTCGTACAAGGACTTGGATTTTGGTGCCTTAGACTGATGAGAGTCGTCGGCTTTCCTTTCTTGTTTGGAAATTGCCAGAGGTGCGACAGGTTCGGTCTCGGACTGCTTTGAAAGCAATCTCTTAGGCAATGTTTTCTGCCAGTAATCGACAGAGTTATCTGTAGCCTTTTTGGACTTGTCGTTTGTTTCATCCCCAGTGATTCTCGATGGAGCATATTTGGATGCTTCCAAGCCTATTGGTCTATGGACACTGGCTCCGAGACCGACGGATTTGGGTAGAGGCACAAACGGTTTGGCTTTGGCTGATTTTTGCAAAGGAGACGTCACAGGATCAGTCTTCTTCTGCTGTTGTTTTGTCGCCCGTGAATTGTTGCTCTTCTTCGTTAAGGCCGCATTAAGCATGGCTACCAGTTGATCCTTGCGTTCTGTTAGCGCCTTCTTTTGGTCGACGTTAGAGAAATCAAAGTCTGCTAATGTGTCGTTTATAACACCAAGTTCTTGCAGCCATCTGAAGATATTATCCTGGACGGTTGACGCGGCTGTTTCTTCACTCACACTAGCTTCATCGAAGTCCATTGGATCTGACATAGTGTCAGTTTTCGGCGCTCCCAATTGAACTTTCTCGGGTGAAGTATCAAAAGCAAGCAATAAGTCCTCTTCCGGGGCATGCTGTGACCGCACTTGTGATTGCGACCTTGAATTGCTTGTTTGAGGTTGAGGAAGATTCGATTTTAGCACTTGTTTCTCGAAATTGGTGGAAGACTTATGTTTCGATGGTGTTGTCGGTGCCGGTTCAAACGGCCGAGATGGTTGAGGGGGTTGCTCAGACTGAGTAGATTCCTCAGCATGAATAGACTGGACAGGCTGAACAGATAGGGCGGGAGGAGTAGGTTGTCCAGACTGAATAGATGGGCCGGGATGAGTAGGTTGTTCAGACTGGACAGGTCGGACGGGCTGGACAGGTTGAACAGTCTGAGCAGATCCCCCATCTGGCTCGGTAGGTCGGACGGATTGGACAGGTGCAATATCTTGAATACGTCCTTCAGGCCGAGTAGGTTGGACGGGTACAGGTTGAATAGGTTCTTTCTCAAGCTGGGCAGATTTATCCGCTTGGCTTGATAACTTGCGCCTGGCATCTTCTAACCAAGCAGATGGGTCAACCAGGCCACCGACGTATTCTCTATTCAGAGGGTAAGCTACATAAGACCAGAAGGATTCTCAAAGGATTCTTACTGGGAAGCAGGCCGTACAGGCCGCCTTTGAATTTTCGTTGCCCTGCCCCTTATTTGCAGGTTGATAGGGGGCCTTGAGGCGGACCTTGGAGGAGACTGAGAGTGATCTGCTGCAGGGTCTAGGAGGCTCTTTGTTTTTTGACGAGAAGTAAAAGGACCATGGTGTGCAGCCAGGGCAATTCTAAGCATCTTCCTGTTAGCGAAAGTAATGAACGTGACTGAAAGTACAGAGACATACCGTCCGGCTGAGATCTTTTGACCATGTCCGTGTATAGCTCGAGTAAACGGCGGTGGTGAGTCTGGTGACATCCTCGCTGGTGCGTTTCTCGCTGGTGCCATGTTTTGACTTGCCGTAGTAATCTGTGCTCCCTTGGTTCGCATTTCAAAATGAAGGCGAGCACGATGACTTTGTCCATTCATGAGATCTGGCAAGTCCTTTTCGGCGTCGTCGTCGACAGTCTCGTGGAAGCCTTTGCAAATTTCAGTATGAGTAGCTTATAAACCACATAAGTAGAAAGGAAGTTTTACTAGACCACTTGGCAAGATGAGCCTGGTTCTCCTTTCGAAGCTGAGACGTCTGCTCGTTCTGCACCGAGTCACGAAATGCCTCCAGATCTCGCTCGTTATATCTAATGAACGGGTCATGTTCCCTGTCTTCGGCAGTTGTTATTTCAAATCTCCTCTCACTACCAAGGTCGGCCTGAACGGCGAGCTGTTAGAAATCGAAAATTCCTTAACTTTGGTACAGACCCTGCTTACCAGCTGCCTGCTCCTCTGGGCGAGAGACTCATTGGCACCAGCCATGGCCTTGGCGGTTGACAGACGCTTGTCAAGCGGCCGCGATGGTGTTCTTCTCCCTATAATAATTTTTGAGGAAGAGAAATATGTGTCAACTCAGTGTGGTTTGGGTGAGGAAAACTCAATCGAACAGAGCCATCAAGACACTCACAGATGAACAGAACAAGAAAAAAGGCTGTGGGTAGTGGGATTGACTGATATGTCCTGATCAAGACAAGCACTGCCAACTAGCAGAAATCAAAGGGAGCTTAAGATGATCAAATGCATCTAGACAGGGTGATATGAGAGAGAGAGAGAGAGAGAAGAGAGGAAGAAAAATTTTTAAGGAAGAGACAAGAAGATGAGCAGGCCAGAGAGGAAAGAGGAAAGAGGAAAGAGAGACCGCGTAACCTAAAGAGGAAGGAGCACAACAACACAGCAAACAAAGGGCGCTGGGCATTTGGCAGGCTCCAGCGTGAACTTGGTTGGCAGGACGATAAGTCACTTCACATGGGAGTAAACCAGCGTGGACTAGCTGGGCGCAGACAAACGCTGGCTGTTCTATGAGATATGTCATATATCATAACAATGAGAATGAGAATGCAATTCGGGGGATACATCTAGAGAGCAGAGCTGATGAATAAGAGCATCACGCTATATAACTGAAAAGCAGTTCTCACACACAGAGAGAAAAAAAATTCAAAGGCTATACAGTATGCAAAATAAGATTGAAGCTTTGTTGCCTGTATTATAGGCGTTATATGTACAGAGTGTAGGAGAATGAATGCCAGGAACCTTGCATTAGTTGGACGACCAGGGATAGACCGGTCAAACTGCTTACTGAGAAAAGGGCTAAACAAAACCGCTGCAAGTCTGAGCTCCACCTTCATCTGTTGTATATTCATGTCAGTGGACTCCCCACGCTCTCGTTTCGAAGGTCTGGTAAAGGATTCCTTACTCCTAATGATTTTAGCAATTGCCTGAAGGAGGCTGACTCCCATCACAGTTGTGCCAAACACAATGCAGGCATAGGCTGGAATTTTGGCTCTGTGGCTGGAATTGCTCAGTTTGACGTAACAGAGAGGTGGCAGGATATAGGCTAATGCGGCAGCACTAGTGGCACCGATCAACTCGAATACTGCGCCGAGATCGCAAGTTATCAATGCCAGAAACATGGAGGAGAGAACCAGGACGGTGGTAAAATATATATGGCGAGTTGGGTGGAAGGGCTCGTCAGGGAAATAATATGTGGTCATAACGGAGCGGCAGACGAAGGCTTCCAGCGGTAAAGTAGTGAGCATGTTAAGGCCAAAACAACTACACATACATGTGTCAGCTTTTGTCTATAAGCTATGCTATGGTTACTCACAGTCGTGCTATGTTCACCATGATGTTGTTGGATGGGAAGTTATTGAGTACATTGCCTTGAGTCTTCGACCCAAATGACAGGAAACCAGCAAGGGCCATCACTAAGCACATGATCATCGAGACTCCGGTAGAATAGTGCGTCACCTTGGCGAATCGATCGAGGGTGGGCTTTTTCAGAGATCCGTAGATCAGAAGGCTGTTATGGTCTAACAATCAAGGTTAGATTACAATCTTGAGGGCATTCCGGCAGATTTACATACGGCACACAAATGCTAGAACATGTTAGTGAGAAAGTTCATTTCAAAAGAGGGAAAAAATCCTACAGCTACTTACCAAAAGATATGACTCCGACAGCTTGGAAAAGCCCAGAGTTGATGAAAAGGTTTCCTTTCAAATCACCTCTCAATTCAGAGGGAACACGGAAGCCTTGAATGACAACAGTAACTACAATTACAAGCATGCTAACTAGAGCTAGCGCTGAGGCTTTTGCAAGCTACGACTGTTAGCGCACATGATGGTTTTCTCCAATTGTGCAAACTGACCTTGGCAATGTCTCGGTATAAAGACAGAGGAAACGAGATGCATAGTATGAAAAGAACAATCACGGCTCTCCGATCCGTGAGAAGCCATAGAAACGGCATGTCTCTTAGAGAAGGAAACAACGCTGCGAAGACATGAGGTATGGTGTCACCCACAATGATGCAAAATGCAACCATGCCCCCAAATGCAAACGCCCATTGAGCAACAGATATTGCAATCAAGCCGCTTCTCCCAAAACAATGCTGCATGGTGGCTTGGAAAGAATCTGCGCCGCTCATTTTGGAATTGATGACAATCAGGCGAATGGTCCAATCGACGGTAATGGTCAACAAGACCAGAAGCACTATTCCTGTGACCATGCCAGCTTGTCGCAGGGCGTATGGCTGGCCGATAATACCGGCCCCAATAATGCTGTTGGCCATATTCATAAATGCCATACGCATGCCACTGCGTGGCCTGGCATCCTCTAAGTGCTCTTCAGGGAAAAAGTCGTCCGATGTCGCGAGCGTGACAATTGGAGCCTCGACGTCTGTAAGCAAAGGCGCCATCTGGCCAGTGCTACTGCGGAAGCGGTGTGATCCGTTCGTCAAATAGTCTTCTTCTTCTAGCCATAAGTGATCACCCTGTCCAGGCCGGACGTGGCCGTTGGCCGGCGTATCATCTTCGGCAACCTGATCGGAGAGGTCAAACCGAACGCGATTTGGAGTCCGAGGGGTCCGTCGTTGTCCATCGGGAGCTGGGCGAGAAATCGAGGATTGGCGAGGGATGTGTGGTCTTGCAGGGGTTGGGCGTGTTTGTTGTTGCTGCTGTTGCTGCTGCTGCTGGTGTTGTTGATCGGTATGGCCTGGAACGACTACCAAGTCGTCGTCATCGTCGTAACTATCATTCTCGTCGTGGAAGGAATCGTTCGAGAGAAGGGCACGAGCTTCTTCACCACTCGCGCCACTTCGCTCGGCATGACGAGCAGTGGCCACCTCATCATTTGGCATCTCTGTCAATTGCTGGTTAGGAAGACACGTTACATCAGTCGACCTGTGTCCATCTGGTAGTTGTTGATAACGATAAGGGCGCATCACGTGACTTTTCTCCTTTAAAAATTGCATCTGCCGTCAACGGCCAATCAGAACTCAGGCGTGCCAATAGTTACTAGTAGGCTAAGATGAATACATCCATATTAACCAAGACTCGGTCTGAAGATATTGGCCTTAACAAATAAATAACTTGTCCTATGGAGTAGTGTCTCGCTGGTTTTTATGTATGTATCTGATACCTTCCTAAGGTAGTTGTCACTCTGGCAGATGGCGCCTGCTCTTTGGGATGGCTCCTTCCATTTTGCCCGCACTGGCTTCAGACTCGGGAGTCTTCAGAAGCTCCTTCCGCTTCATTTGAGGATTCTACTCTATTTGAACCTCTCTGGTCTTTGAACTGACATCTCATTGCATTTCACATTAATGACGCAGGTTGTTGATCTTGGGATTCACGCCTTCAGGCAAATCCGTCCAAGCGCGCAATGCTTGTTATCAAGAGCAACTGCTACGCTGATGCTCGAAGACAATATACGTGAAACATTCTCTACGACCAGCCGAGCTGTCAATCTTGACTATGCCTGGATTACTTTGAAACGAGAGCTATGTGTGGACTTATATATCGAAACGTATTTGGACCACTCGACGGCTCTACCCGATTTTGTCAAAGGAGCCGTGGAAACCATACAAAACTCGCCGGTGAGCAGGTATCAGTGGGAATTTAGAAATAACTGTTACTTTTCTAACGTATTTTCTGGTCATTGGGCAGATTTGCTGCAGTAGCAATCTCTGGATTTCAAGAGTATCCCATGACTATCACAGCTCAGCAGATATGATCAGACTTCACGTCTCTTTCATCCTGTGTGAAGAGCCCCATCGACTACCATGCAGTCTGCCGGGGAGATTGCCTCGCAGAGTGCGAGGGTGTGCGGTGGATCCGCACCCACCACCTGGAATTGACAGGGCAACGTTATCTCACATTGAGATTCATCTGAAAAGTCCCAGATATTGTACCCCTTGGACCGTATTTTTGACAAGGTTGTGGTTGAAAGATATTCCCAACACACAGCTTTTGGAGAGCTGTGACGAAGATGAGACCAATTTCATGGAAGATGCCAACATAATTTCTCTGCGCCCAGCTCATTCATCGCCACCATCATCACCGAGGCCTTGCGGCAATCTAAATATGTCTATCAAAGATACCAGAGACCGAATCAAGCAGGATATGTTTCCTTCTCGGTCTGTTAATAACTACTTGAGAGATAATGAAAGTGAGTTGCTCGATCGAAGCAAAAGCCTAAATGAATTACTGAGGTCTTCGATGCTATGCCTGCTCTCAAAGCCTTCTCACTCGC
The DNA here is from genome assembly GCA_023625875.1 of Trichocomaceae sp. PYS4502. Classification (NCBI taxonomy): domain Eukaryota; kingdom Fungi; phylum Ascomycota; class Eurotiomycetes; order Eurotiales; family Trichocomaceae; species Trichocomaceae sp. PYS4502. The sequence continues at coordinate 39,457 of JAMAFX010000111.1, forward strand.
CGAATGATAGAGTGGACAGCATCACCATCGAAGAAGGACCTAGATTGTCCGATACAGCCCCTGTTCTATTTCGGCCAGGCTACTATGAGGTAAATCCCCCTTAAATAGTACTACATCGATGGGCCGTATATTAATCATTTGATAATAGAACGTTCAACATAGGGCTGGACTCGTGCCGGTAGTGACAAAATCCATGGCCATGCTCTTTCGGAGTCCGCTAAATACCAAGTCTCGGCAGAAACTTGCCTTTATCGAGAGTAATTTAAGCTCTCGGTATAAAGGATGTATCAATGTGCCAAATTCAACCCGCGGGACTGATTTTCGGTCATTGACAAAATGCGTCGTGTGGACAGCTCTCCAAAAGGGTGCATACAAAGTTGAACAGCGTGCAAAAACTACCATACAGAGCTCTCCTATGATTTCCTCTGAAGATGATATCTGCCTTTTCACGGAGGGATCGGATGGTGACTATATTTCTGGAGAAGACATGCTGTCTTCTACCATAAGTTCAGTGACTGGTGGCGATGATATTTTGTCGGATGCAGAAAATGAGAACGAGCAAGATTCCGGATATTACAGTATCCCCTCAGCGAAATGGATATTCAACTCGATATCTGGCCTGGATAGTCTCAGTGATGATGAGCAGGAAGGCATATTGGCAACCGATCAATCACAATTGGAAGATTGCCAGTCCGGTCTCGTTACGCTGCCAACTAGCGATGGCGGGGAATTTATATTCGGCTCGTCTTCGCTGGTGCGCCCAGCCACATCAGACATGGTTATGGAAAGTGATCTCGCTAGTGAGGCGCTCTTTCTTTCTGAACCGACCAGCCAAGAGGAAGCACGGGGAGATGAAAACGATGAGTGTATCATAGATGATTCATCTTCTATATCTATTCTTGCTTCTTCGGCAAACCATCATGCACTAGAAGATCTATACTAATATGTAAGAAAGCAAAGCAACTGGGCGTTGTTATACAGCATGGAACGAATATATGAAACAACAAATATACGGACAGCACCGAGAGATATAATTAGGTAGCTAGAAGAAAAAAAACTTGAATTAGACTCATGCACGGATACTAATGATGATGCCTACCAATCGTGTGCCTTGCTCATAGCGGACTTTGTCGAGATGACGGAATCGCTGTTGGATGGAATGGACTTATAGCTTGTCAACCCACCGTGACCACGATTGCTATCCAGTTCAATGATTTTGAGCATTGTCTCTGAGTCTCTTGTCACAGTTCTTGCTACCTCGCTCTCAACGATTCCCCTTCCGAGTACACCGGTCACTGAGTCGTCGTAACCTGTCCCCTTCAGAAGACGTATATACAGACGTTGGGTGAAATCAATCTCGTGAATTCTCAATGATCAGTTTTTGATTGCTAAGGTAACTGTTGTTATTTCTTCCATGCCAAAGAATCGAAGAGCTAGATTCCAGGTTCGGGAACTACAGTTATGTGCAATCGAAGTTGCTGAACATCCGGAAAGACTTGGAAATTTGTTATAGTTGGTGGTTTCATCCCCGAGCTTATTCACCTATGTACCTATGGGCGGAGTCCAATTCGTTTCGTTTCAACAAATGCCCGCAATTGGATCTAGTCGTGGTGATATAACAACCACCTAGTCATATTCCCCCCCTTTCTTCTAAACTAAATGCAGTAGCTATTGCAATTTTATTACAAAAGTACCACCAACTTCTTAGCCGAAACCCCCTTTGCGTTCAAATCCATCGCTTCCTGCACATGCTCTAACCCCCTGCCCACGACCTGTGGTTCAGGCGCAGGCACAAATGATCCCTGCTCAAGTGCTTGAGGTAAGAAGTCTTCATACACAGCCTTTCCCACCTCATTCGCTACCAAGTCGCTTCCATTGATCATCTTCGCGTGAACTCCCTTCGTGGCTGACCGGATATTAGTGGCCAACATCTTAGACACCGTCCCTGCAAGGAAGGGCGGGAAATCCAAAGCACCTTTCGGGAAGGGTGGCATATCCAAGGTGGCATACGCCACGAACTTGTTGCCCTTGCATCCGGCCAGTATGTCGATGCACTTTCTTAACGATCCCGTGCCAATGCTGATCGCCCCGGCGGTGGTTCGACCTTTGAATGCAGCTTGGATATCTCGCACAGCAGTTGGACTGTTGTAATCAAATACTTCAGCGGCCCCCAGTTTCCGAAGATAGTCGTGGTTTTTGGGAGACGCTGTGGCAATGACTTCACATCCAGCTGCACGCGCGAGCTGGATAGCATTGCAACCCACGCTGGTAGAACCCCCCCAGACCAGCAACGTCTTCCCCGAGGATCGGGGCGAAGTACTGGGGAAAGGGAGAGCGAGATAGTCTTTCATGAAAAGACCGCAGGCAGCAGTCGACAGCGCCAGTGGGAGCACGCACGCACTCTCATATGAGATGGATCCGGGTATAGCAGATGTCAAGTCTGGGCGGAGCACTGTATACTGCTGAAAACCACCTTCACTCGCGCGATTGACCCTCTTGTCCAACGCAATAGCATGTCCAACAACACGATCTCCTATCTTGAAGCGCGTGACACCCTTTCCCACCTCGACAACTTCTCCAGCAACATCGGTGCCCAAAATGAATGGCAACTTCACCCATGATACGACAAGATTAGGTGCGGTCTGAATGATCGAGTCGTATGGGTTGATAGCGATGGCTACATTCTTCACAACGATTTCATTCTCACCTGCCGATGTGTACTTGGTCGGCTGCGGCTTCAGACTCACCGATTTGGCAGTTAGAAAAACGGCTTGGTTAGAGGGGGCCATTGGAGAGTCATTTACTTGCTGAAGGAAACAGAAAGAATGACAATTTCCATATTTTCATACTGTATTTATTAATTCCCAGCGCCGGATTTAACGCCATAATTGCCCGAGTAGCCAATGCCTTCCAATACCTACCTAGGTACACTCTATACCTAGGTAATATTAAAATTGTCCGGAGTACATTATCTCAATACCTTTCAATTATAGCATGTTTGAGTCAATGTTGGACGAGGCTCTCAGCTAATGCATCAATGTTGTTAGGCGACCGGGAATATGGTTAATGCTTATACCTATCTCCGGAGGACAGGGTCTAAATCCCCATATTACGTTTTTACTAGTCCCCACTAGTTTCTACTAGTCTTTACATCCAAGAGTTGCGGTCGAGGATTGGTATCTACATCTCTCTAACTATGGCTGATATCAAAGATGCGGATTAATGTCCAGGTTCTGTAGTGGCATTAGAACGCTGATTGCATGATGCAGATGATGAATTCAATGTTGAAAGTGTCAGCCCAGATCTAGAAGACGAATCCATGATAGGCGATGCCGATATAGATGGACAAGAGTCCCCTCCTTTAGCAGAAGTGAGGTCGGCAGGTAGTAATCCATGGACCATCAGCAAGTCAGCAATTTATGGGCATCAAAGGACCGGAATCACTGGGAGCAACGAGCGGTCCCATTCCTGCGTTGACACGTGCTGATCTGTACCTAGGTATATTCTCCTCCCGTGATTTCATGCCTGCATACATGACACGATATGAGCTAAACACACTGTATGCCTTTCTCAGTTGCTGTCGATCTCAATTAGCTGACTGAGCGGGCTTCGTAGAGTCTCTTTTCAGCACAATTTGAAGCCGGATCCAGGCTCATCAGCAACAATAGAATGTACAATGCCTGAGCACGCCACGGCGTTCCTCGTTACTTAAGCCTGGAAAAAATGTCTTCATAGCTATGATCATGCAAGACGGATCCGCTGTATGTATATCAAACTTCGAAATTTTTAACTCTAGCCTGAAAAGGGGTTATCCTAGTTATGCAGCTCTCCAAGACCGAACATCTTTATTGAGTTATTCCACGCCCTAAACCTGAGGAGTTAGTGATGACTTGTTTTCAAGACTTTGTGAAGAGAATGATGCATAAAACGTACGCTTCACAAACTTCCTCGACTGAGATACCTTTCACCCCGGCAATGACATGGGCAACATGAGCGATTGCAGCAGGCTCATTACGGCCCTTAACCATACACCCTTTCTGCCACTTCTCCTTTTTAACAGCCTTTGGCAACGGCGGCGCATCAGCCAAATATTTAGCCGAAGCATGCGACGGTCTAATCTCACACCACGGACCATCCGTCTCAATCTGTATGCGGTCCAAGGGGATATGTCTGACAACCTCAAGGTTCTCCTCCGTCTTCAAACTACACCCATTCACACCAATATCCAGACCTAACTCAACCATTCGCTGCATCTCCTCTTTCGTGCCAGTAAAACTATGCACCAGCCCGCCCCTGGGTAACTGGGCAAGTCTTGGTTTTAAGAGTCGTTCAAAGTCGTCACTCGCTGCTCGCGAATGCAGGAATAAAGGTAGCTGGATTTCAACCGCGAGGTCGAGCTGTGCCTCAAACCATTTTAGTTGGGATTCCTTCGGGCTGAGGAATAGGCGGTCGTAGTCGAGCCCAATCTCGCCAAAGGCGACTGTTTGTCCGGATTGTCTGGAGCGGAGCGCTAGATCTCGCAGTTCGGCGAGGAGTTTTGATGGGCCTTCGGGATGCTCGTCGAAGTGTTTGGCCTGGCATGGATGGACACCAACAGTAGCATAACAGAATCCGGCTATTTTGTGAGGTTAGAAGAAGAAAAAGAAAAGATGCGAGATAGATACATACGAAAATCCTTCGAAATTTGGACTGCATGCTCGGATTCTTTCAAATCAGACCCGGTAACCATGAATTTGGCACAACCTATACTTCTGGCTCGGTCTATAATATCTTCCAAATCGTCTTCGTGGGCTTGTTTCCCATGGTAGTTCCCTCTAAATACGGGATCTCCTAAGTTGATACCGATCTAGGAATAACCAGCATATTAGTTGAAGATTGAAAGGACAAGGACAAAAGAGATATGAATTATGCATACATCAACATATTTCAATGGCTTAATGTTGGTGGTATTAGTTTCGGCGTCTCCCATTTTGGGCACAGAGCTCTGGTTCGTGGTAAAGGGTCTGGAGACGTATGTGTTTGTGTATTTTACTCTACAACGCTGAAATATTGACCGCTGGTAAAGGCGGCCTGTACCTAGGTATTGATGTTCAGTCATCCTATATTATTCTTTCCCAAGGACAGAGCAGGGAGGAAACGTACTTCTGGGAGACAGCAGTGACGACGTCAAAATTACTCGAGATCCAAAAGAAGGGGACGACAGAGCACCATGTAGCAACACTATTTGACGGGGAAGTATAGGCATGAGAAAGAATGCACTAGGATATGATATGATCGCTGCAACGGGGGACAGCCAAAAAGTAGGTCTTGATCGGTCACGGGACCATGCTGCCAAAAAAATTACCCAGGTAGGCAAAAGTCCAGGTCTGTCTTTCGTTCCTCTTTCTCGCGCACACAAAAAGTCAAAGCTCGGATTTTGCGGGGGAAATGTATGGGCTAGCTGTTTTGGGACAAGGTGCCGTTTGTGCTTGTGGCGCATTCCATATCAAGCAAACATTCGCCTCCAGTTTCGAACGAAGTCCATATCTATCACACTGTTGAGGCCGCGTGGCCGGGAATGAGTGAGTCAAAGCAGATGAGAGCACTGCGGTGTCAATCTCCGATGCTTGAAGGAAGAATGACAAGAAAGGCGGGGCTTTGGTCGCTTGATAACTAGCTGGATAGATCGACTCCGACTTGACATAGGATGATATTCCATTTATACGGGCCGCATGGAGGTCTAATGTATATGTGGGTAGTGGGATTCGCCGTGGAACCGACATACTGAAAGCTGTCATCTTCAAAGCGACCGCAAGTTTCAGCAGAATTGGAGGAGTGATTACCCATGAGATAGGTAAGCCTAGCTCCGTAGACTTTATATACCCAGATCTATACCTAGGTAGGTACTTAGATAGAATGAACCCCAAATCAAGATCTACCAACCCTCTTGCAAGCAACCATTAAACTGTTGATGGTATTTGACGACTTGGTTACTACGTACTTAGTACTTAGATTCATCAACAGCGGACGGGTGGAAGTTTTGCCCCTTCCTGAATAGGTATTAGACAGCCATGGAGCGATCTCTGAAGATAAAGCCGGGGAAAACTACATCATTGGTGACTGTGGACTGGTTTGAATGGCGCGTGACCAAGCAGGAAAGAAGGTTTATGGTCACCGCCTCGGTTTAGACTGTTTTCAGTCTGTTGTTTCAGACACTTCATACGTCGTTCAAACTTCACGCAGATATTAAATTACGTATTACAATTTACAAGACTAGGTTAACTAGCTATTTTCTACTCCTAGTTAACCAACTTATCTGACAGCGTAATCGTTGATGTATTGAATTCGCCAAGTTCTCAGTAATAATACGAAGAATAATTACCGGCGGATGATCACGGGCAATCCCCGGATGGCGCTGGGAACTCGCTCTGATTGGCTGGATGGGTCCAAATACCGCTCCATTGTCCAATAGGAGTTACTTATTACTTCTTTAGTAGTACATCTGAATTATTTACTCTTCCGTACGGATTTCGGAGTACTCCGTATTTTGTACGTATATACCCCGCAGATGGTCAATGACTCGATGAGTCGACGCAGGCTATTGACTCGTGCCCTCGATAGCTCGTGTTAGAGTCAGCCCATGAAGGAAGCAACTCTTTTTGGCAATGGTTTGTTGTGCCGGATCTTCGGCTGGACAGAAATAAAAGCTCAATTTCAGGGAGAAGATTTGTGGCATTGCTTGGGGGCCACGGAGTAAGGAGGCCGGAAGTCCGATAGAGATATTGCTTCATAGATAAGATATTCCTGGTTTCATTTTTACTACGTACGTACATGTACAGAGTACTTTTACGTAGTAATGTACGGTGCTTATGCTGTACAACTTGACCTGCATTACACATGTAGGGCATATAATATGACGAAGCCCCCATTCTTCGGTTTGATTGCTGGTAGAACGAGCCATAAGAAAGTTTCATTGGATCAAGCATGCAGACAACAGACCACATCACCCTCCATCACCTCGCTCAGACCACAACGCTAAATAGTCCATCGTCGATGTCATGATCGAATCGTCACCGGGGATTTATATCAATTGATAACTGAATTGGTATCGGCCTCTGTGCTTCCATTGGCCGAATAAAGCACTCACCGATACATCCGGGGTTTCCTGTTCAAAGGCTGGCTAGTTCAGTGCAGGGTTGGTTGATGAATCATGAATCAGATTGATATTGAATCAATGAATAATGCGCATTACGATAGCAGGCAGCAGGATTGCTAAGAGCAACCCCCTGTCGTAAAGTTGAATGGATCAGCCAACGAGTTCCGGAGCATTCCAGTGATTTGTCTCCTTTCGAGTTCAATTTTTGTCGCCTGACTTTTCGGGCTTCTAGACTGCGCCCGCCTTGGCTCCAACCGCCCCACTCCAGAGCTTCCGGCGTCTCCAGTCTCCACCCAGCAGCTTACTTCCGTCCTAGCTGCATCTCACTCCCCCAACTGTTGAATGCCTATCTTTCTGACCCTTTTCTGATCCTCTCCTCTGATCCTCCCTCTTCCTTGTCTCTTCTCTCTTGTCTCTTGCGTCCTCATCTTCCACACTGTATAGCAATAGTTCCATATCAATCAAGTATGTCATCGTCCACAGTATACTTCGTCACCATGAGCATATGAATACTTATCTAATCCCCATCATTGAAATATTGACAGGGCTTACTTGCAATAGCATCAATCTCAATGGCTGCTCCTCGCTCAACATCCCTGCGTGTTCTGCGTGCTCTCTCACAGCACCACACTCCTGCTACCACGCTTTACTGCCGTCGCCGTCTGCACATCACCGGGGCCTATTCCGCCCAGCCTCTTGATGGCTCCGACAAGGCTGCGGCGTATGGCTCTCGCACCTTGGCGGACCTTAAGAATGAGTGCCAGAGACGAGGTCTGAGAACCGGCGGTTCAAAGTCCGAGGTATGTCAACATTGAAGCTTATTAGAGACAAGTCGAGAGGAGTTGACGAACCGTTTCTCCCATCAGCTTGTTGACCGTCTCTCAAATAATGACGTGCTCTACACCCGGGCATTTAACATTGCCAAAACCCGGATCAATGGCAGCGTCTTCGGCGGGTATGTACTACCTACCATTCTTCTCACCCCGTGTAGCTTAGACAACAGATAAGGGTCATAAAATTAACCGCATCCAGACCTGGCGAGACCCGTTCCTTCAACACCTCACGCGCCAGCAAAGCCGTAAATGACTCCTCCACCCTCGACTTCGTGTACATGCCATCCATCGCCTCCCTCGAAGCAGAGCCGAGCATTTCCCAAGCCGTCCCAATCATTGGTGACAGCAGCAGCGCATATGACTCCGCATCTTCCAACCAGCCCTTTGGCTGGGCCCCAATGAAGCCGCAAATTCATGCCATTGGCGAATCCGGCCCTGACCTAGCTGCCAGTCCCATGAGTGAAGTCGTGGACAATCATGCGCTAGACATTGATCCGTTCAAACTCACCGAAACCGTGGGCCGTTCGCGCGCAGGCGAGAACGAAATGAGAGAGAAGAAGGAGAGGCTTTTGGCTGGCCAGGGTGGTGAAAAAGGTGTCATTGGTGAATTGTTTAGTGGCATGGTTGAAGACATTTTAGGTGGTCGTAAAAAACCTGCTGCTAGTTCTACCAAATAACCACACCACGACTATTGGGAAGCTTAGTTGCTCCTTTTTTGTCTCTTCGTGTCCTTACTGTTGTGTGTTCTTATGTTTCTTTATATATACACACACATGTGTATAACTACATAACAGTTGGTTGAACTCGTGCTCGAAGAGATGATTGTCATTATCGTTCTATGCAAGAGTGATCTGACTATTTCGATTCTATACTATATCTGATTGTCTGACGTTATTTCTCTTCCTTTTTCTTTTGGAAGAGAAAGAAGAGATGGCAGATTGATATTGACTGAAGTTTGCTCCGAATCTTAGTTAAAAGAGCACAACCTACTACTACTATTAAACGTATTAATTCTTGAATAATTGATAATTTCCACCAACATTAGCTATATACATGGCATTCATGAACGAATCCAGTAAAAACATAACGATACTATATGCTTCCAATACAAAAAAAAAATGCATGCCAATCTCAAAAAATGAGTTCGTATGGATGGAAATCCAAGGCAATACTTAGCGCTGTATGGCTAAACGGGGTTATATGTATGTGTGCCGAGTGCTGAAATGAAACGGAATGACAACGCAAGAAAACCAGGCAGATACATGCCGCAACGCCATAGGTCGTAGAGAGTGAAAGAAAAAGAAATGTTGGCTATCAAGGGCCCATGAGGTATATAGCACGGGTAGCGACATAGAAAAATTAGAATAGAAACTGACGGGCCAGTTGTCGACGTGAGTATTTTCTATCCGAGTACAGCAGCAAGGATAATGACCGTCAAAATAATAGCAAGGATGAGCAGTAGACAGCACATCTTGTTCCGCGCATTCTTCTGATACCGACTCGCACTACGCAGTTCTACATTCGCCCCGCGAGTATCATGGGTGACATTTTCTACATTCTCGCTGATAATGTCGAGCTGGCCGCCTTGTTCGTGCACGATATGTGCCACATCGCGGAACAGTTCATTCAATTCGCCGACGCTCTGTTCGATATTTCGGATCTCAGACTCACGCTCAATGATCAGAGACTCTTGAAAATCGACCTCATCCTGGTTCGCCAATCGAGGTTGGTGTTCAAGTTGCTGTAGCTGTTGCTGTTCCTGGCCTTCTACTGCCGCAAGCTGCTCGCCACCTTCTTGCAACGCGGTCCTTGAAGCAATCGCTGAAGCTCGTTGCTTTTCTAGAGCACGGCGTTGGACCGTCTGGAACTCGTCCAAGGCGGCTTTGAACTCGGACGAAAGCTTCTGTTGAGTCCATTTTTGGGAAGGCTGTAATTATTGAGTCAGAAAAAAAGAAATGTACATAGATAGTTGACGGGTTTAATTGTCAACACTTACATTTACATCTTCCCACGTCTGCACCTTCTTGATGCCCTCTCCTGCGTCTTTAAATCCGGACCGCGTCTCTTCCAGTAAGTTGTGAACTCGCTCACGTACTCTGTCAGTGTCACGTTTGGTACCAAGCAGTGCAATCTGCCTGGATAGATTGGCGATATTCGACGTCAGTGTGAAGAGTTGATTGGAAAGGTTCTCAGTAAACCGCGAAAATTCCGGGTCATCCTGATACTGAGGATCGTCATCCCGCCGCCAGGTAGTCGGCTGTGATTCCAAAGAGTTAAGGCGGTCGTACGACATGATGGAAGAGAGGGGAAAGGCAATGGGGAAATGCTGTACAGCGAAAGCGATAGGAACGAAGTTCTTTGTTGTTGCCTCGATCCTCTTGCTGATAGAGCCGCTCAGGTGACGTTGGAAGTTGGAAGTTGGAAGTTCCTGGATCCGCTATACTATTTCGGGACTAGCAGCTATTCTCGGTGCTGCGCTCACGTGACAAAGCTGGTTGCTGTAAGGTTACGATGGTTGCTGTTTTGGTTTCCATCCCGCAAAAAAGAAATCCGCATAAATAAATAGCTTCACACTCGCGCTTCCACTGCTCTGGTGCTTAATTTCTGTCCAACATTGGCCATTGCGCCATACCGCCAACTTCATTGAGCTAGCTGTCTAGCTACAACGCTCTTGGATCATGCAATGACTGCTTGCCTCAGATAAACCGCTCTCAAAATGGCTGCTCCACCCAGGCCGTACAGGCGAATTTTGACATCGGCGTTGCACCGAAGATTTGTCCATGCTTCGGCCTCGACCCTGCTTATGGACTATATTGTCGCGTTTGTCATTGGAACGAAATCGTCATGTTCGTACTCCCGTGTTCCTGTACTTCATAAACCATACTCAAGGCTAATGCAATATCCATCATGCTAGTCTTCTGGTCATGGTTCCCTCTTGGAGTCTGTGGCATACGCGCTCTCCTGCTTTTTATCTCTACTTTGGCGGTATTTTTCATTCGAGTCGCCCAAATGCACACTGGTGCTCGAACTACGGCGTCCCCGCTGTCTGCCTTGCGCTACACATTCCCGCTACACGCTTTGCAGACCCTTGGGTGGTACCTCTTCTCGGCGTGGTGGTATAGTGAAATATACCTCTGGTCAGCCCCAGCTGAAGCTGATTTGGGATGGGTTAAAACAGGCGGGTGAGTGACCGAGCATTTTGGTCTGTCCCTTGCTAGACAGGCAGCTGACAGATTTCTTAGACTCAATAGTCGACCGACTCTAAACGAAAGATCCATATACCTACACACGTACCATATGATGCTGGCAGTTTCTCAAGCAGCCATGCACTTGTATTTCGACTATGACCATCTTCCTATCCCGGTTGCCGTACGCAGTCCCAAGTCAAAGGATCAACCCATGCATCCTGTACAACCGGCCATGAAGAGAATACGCATCAGCATAATTGGAATCATGATTGACGCGCTAAAAAAAGGACTCGTCATCACTTTGGCCAGCCCGTTTATTTACGTTCTTTTTCTGCGACATTCCGCATGGAGCTTCTCCCTCTACTTTGCGAAGCTGTTTTGGAACTTTTCACGGGCAGCGGCAGATCCGCCAGGAAAAGTGCCTCCGGCTTTTTATACGCTTTTTATCCGTCAAATAATTTCAGGCGGTTGTCTTGTTTTCTTGTGGCAGACGGCGAACTTGTTTTTCACGGTGTTAATCACCCAGGAACCTCTAAAGAAGGGGCAGCCACTCACTATTGATTCAAAGGATCCTAATGGAAGTTTGATCAATGGACTGAAGGCCAAAAAAGATATAGTCAAAAGTTTCGCTTTTTGGGAACTTTGCTACATAAGCCAGCGTTTTCCCGACCGTCGCAAGGTCATCTTTAATGACATTGAGCGAGACGGCGGGTCTGCCTGGAAGCAGATTCTACAGGTTTCAATTGAAACCATTAATGGAATCACTAGCCGAATCAATCATTACAAGAACCCGGTGTCAACGGCAACAGTTAAAGATTCAAGCGTCACATATCCTCAGATTCAATCTCTACCCCAATTGACCGACGCACCGAAGCAAGATAATATATTTGCTCCTTCGCCCAAGGCAAGTGGGTTTGGGCAATCTTTTGGAGCGACAGCAAAGTCTTTTGGACAATCACCTGACTGGACTCCGATTGCAAGAGCGAAGGCCAAGGACGCGTTTAGCCAAGCATCCAATGCGATATTTAGTCCAGAACGAAGAAAAAGACTGCTTGGGGGAAGTGATGAAGTAAAACTACTCACTGGCCCTCAGGCGGTATCCAAATCACCCTTCAGTTTATCTTCAATTCCGTTCATTGCACAATTTCTACGATCCCCACTTGGCATACCTTTCAGACAAACATACGCCCAACGGCTACGAAGCATTGTCTTTGGCGAGCCCCATGGCCAAGTTTCATGTATCGTCGACGCAATTGAATCTATAACTCGCCTTCTGATTGTCAGTTTAGATGACGACCTGCCTGGCCTTGTTCAAAACGATGTACCAGGAGTTTTCCGCGTTTTTACGGAAACCCTCATAACACTAGAAGATTTTGTCCAGAACGGACTCGACATTCACTGGACCGACGTCACTTTCCCGTTACCCAACAATAATGACCCCGATACCTTGAAAAGGGCTAAGTCTGTCCCAGAGGTCGAGCTTGTTCTGAGTACGCTCAGAGCGTCCCTTTCCGATCTTCTCGTTTCCTTTGAAAAATACAGTCGCGACATAAAGTTGCAAGCGAAAGATATTAGGCTTGCGAAAGCGGCAGCGGGATTTTTGGGCAAGGGAGATGATGACCGTGATGACCATGATGATCCATTCACATCGAAGCATTGAAAATGCTCGGGAAAAAGCGCCTTTTTTGGGGAAACTCGAGGATACTGTAAGTTACGAGATTACTGACAGCATTAGAGGAGCAAAAGTATTATAATAAAATGTACTACTATATGTCACATTCTGAACACCACCTAATTGTATTTCAACTATTTCATTGTTGTCGGACGAAGTCGGGACATCTACACAGGCTGACTGTCTGTATCTATGTACTTGCAAGTGAATTGCCACTCTATATGTACAGGATAGCTAACTGACATTCTTATAGTGGCCAATCTTGGGCCTCATTCAAGGATATTGTATGACTTTGGATACGACTCTGAAAATCGATATCAGATTGTGACCATGAAAGATAAGGTTGAAGAAACATACCAAGAATAGAACGATCAAATTCTTTCACACTTGTGAATCCACCAACTGCCATGAGAATATCCAAATCTGCCAATAATGACTTCATAACGTGTCTCACGCCTTCCTCGCCCATGATACTCAGTCCCCAAACCCATAAGCGGCCAACGAAGACGAATTTAGCACCCAACGCGAGCGCCTTAACCACATCGCTAGCACCACGAACTCCAGAGTCAAACATGATATAGATCTTGTCACCTACAGCGTCAACGATCTTCTGCAGTGCATCCAAACTAGCAATTGCGCCGTCCACCTGTCGGCCGGCATGATTGCTCACGACTATGCCGTCGACGCCGTAATCAACGGCCTTCTTCGCATCAGCCACGGACTGGATACCTTTCAATGCAAACGGGCGACCGTTAGAAATCCTTTTCCATTGCTGAATGAGCCAGGGGATTTTCTCCCATGACCACGCCCTTCCGTGCCAGATAGAGTCAATCCATAAAGTTGACGCGGCGACAGGATCCTTCTCAATATCGATACCTTTCTCCCGACAACGTTTTTGGAAAACCGGGTCACTAAGCCCTAGTCCTGCACCCATTCCGCGGTAAAATGCATAGTTGGAATTAGCGACATCGTCGTGCCGCCAGCCCAGCTGCCATGTATCTGTGGTGAGGATGAGGGCGTCAAAGCCCGAATTCCATGCCCTCTCCATCAACGAAAGAGTCAACTCATCGTCATGCGGCATGTACAATTGGAAAAACCGTGGTCCCTTGGCACCATTCGCGGCCCCAACATCTTCAATGGCCGTACTACCTGCCGTTGAGAGGCAATAGGGTAGATTGAGTTCACCGGCAACTTTTGCAACTGGTATTTCGGCAGATGGGTTGTAAATGACATTGATGCCGATGGGAGCAAAACCGATGGGAGCGGATACTTTGTGGCTCCAGATCTCGGTGGTCGTGTCGCGTAGGTTGGTGTCGACTAACATGCGAGGGATGATTCGATGGCGATAGAAAGCCTGACGGTTGGCGCTGTGTGTTGTCGAGAGACCTGCATTTGAAGATGCATAGTACCTGGGTTGTTATTAGATAAGGCTCTATGGTATTGATAATATTCACATAGTCAGATGGGACTTACCACCCGCCTAAACTGAGTTTCTCTTTCGCTTTTTCCTCTAATGCCTTGGGGTCTTTGACGACAGAGCAACTTGATTAGCCTCTTGACCTCGGCAGATTTTACACAAGAGCTGATGAAAATGGCTCACGTGTATTGAAAGGCGCTGTCAATCCTTCATTGGCTTTCCAGAACTGTTCCCTTTGATATAGAGCCCATTGCGCCGTGGACCGTTTCTGGATGTTTGGGTTTGATGGATCACTCATGTTTACTATGATACCTACGAGATAGCAGTGATGTTCTTTACATGTGTTCGAGAGGCATTCAATTTAAGACAAGTACTTGAATGTATGATATCTATTTATCTGTCCCGTAACTACATGACTTCATTTTGACGCGTTCCCTTCCAGCAGCAAGTCCCGTGCAAGACGTAACCCTAGAAAATTGCCTGTTAAGGTAATTCCAGGCTGCCGTTCTTTCAAGAATGGCTCGAACTTACTTCTCTTGTCTCAGTCTGATGAGCCATAAATCGATGACTGTATATCAGATAAATTTCTCCTCAACAATTTTAATTCTATAGAAAATGACATCATCGCCAGCCTGTCCTTTGTTCGGAAGATGTCGGAATTCGGATCTCCCTTACATAATCCGTGCGGATTTTGATCCGAGTTTGTTCAACATTTTATTTGGATATAAAATAGTCTTGGCGGTTGATGATTCAGATCCCAAACCGACTCCTGATATATACATAAGCGAGAATTCTGCAACTTTACAAGAGAGACAGTTGGAACCATGCTGTTTCCTGTGCGCAGGATAGCTCTTAGAAGCTCCAAGTCCGCTGCGCTCGGCGCAGCCAGGAAACCAACGACGGCACCTGTTTGCACAAAGCAATCACAGATAGCTAAACGTTGCTTCCACGCGAGCCCCCCAGCTTCCTTCTACGAGCAAGCATGGAAGCCAATGCGTGTCAAAATCCCCTGGGTCGATGCTCTAGCTCAAAGTCAAGAACAGGCGCAAGCAGGCGGAGCAGCTTCGAAAAGTCGGGAAGAAGAACCCTTGAAGCTAGACCTCACGCCGAAAAGGATGTCTGATAGTTACTTTTCTGCTGTACGTCAAAGCTGATGCCATTGGTGCAATTTTGATTTGCTTTATATCTTCTTCTGCTAATATCTACTCATCAGGTCCTCCCTCTTGCTGAGGATAAGTGGCTATTGGATACATATCTCAATGCCTCTGGGCGCATTCGGTAAGGACTATTATTATCCAACTTTAAAAAAGAATACTTTTTTATTAACGATAAACCAAGGCTCGGTACGCTTTTCATGGATCTGGATGCCCTGGCCGGCGTCGTTGCATATAGGCACACCGGTGATTCAGTGGCAACTGTTACAGCCGCTGTTGACCGGATCACGCTCCTCAACCCATTGAAAGAAATTTGCAATCTTCAATTGAGTGGTCAAGTCACGTATGCCACGGGAAGGTCAAGTATGGAGATCTCTCTACAGGTTGCCAAGGCTCCTGCGGAAGGAGAGGAGGTAAAACCTGAGGATGTCTTGATTACATGTGCCTTCACCATGGTCTCACTAGATCCGAGAACGAAGAAGTAAGCAATCTTCTGTTATATTTCAGAGCCTCACTAATCGAATAGCAGGCCCGTAAATGTTGCACCTCTGTTAATTGAAACTGAAGATGAGCGACAAGTGTTCCAGAGAGGCGAGCAAAATTATAATGCAAAGAAAGCTTTGCGCAAAAGGAGTGCTGTTGAACAAGCGCCTAACCAAGACGAAAGCAAAATGATTCATTCTATGTGGACAGCACAAACCCAATATCAAAGTAAGTTATGTATCAGTATTTCCGCCCTTTTTTCCTTTCCCCACCCCTTTTCAAGCTGGTGACTATGAGCCATCGTTGTCAATTTCTCAAATCTGACTCTCAATCCATTAGGCCCCGGAACAGCCGTCCAAGAATCAAGCCGTATCCAGAACATGGATAGGACAATACTAAGATCAGCCATGATCATGCAACCCGAAGATCGCAATAGACATAACTTCATGATATTTGGCGGCTTCCTTCTCCAGCAGACATTCGAACTTGCATTTTGCTGCGCAGCTTCTTTCTCCCACACTCGGCCAACCTTTGTCTCCCTTGATCCCAGTACCTTCGAGAACCCCGTGCCTGTCGGCAGTGTGCTGTACCTAAGTGCAACAGTGGCTTACACCGAGCCGCTTATACGAACTAGCAAGCAAGACAACAACAACAACAACAACAGCAAGTCGACGCCATACACAAAGGTTCAC
Organism: Trichocomaceae sp. PYS4502; assembly: GCA_023625875.1. Classification (NCBI taxonomy): domain Eukaryota; kingdom Fungi; phylum Ascomycota; class Eurotiomycetes; order Eurotiales; family Trichocomaceae; species Trichocomaceae sp. PYS4502. The sequence goes on from JAMAFX010000111.1 coordinate 56,031, forward strand.
GTGCGGGTAGACTCAAAGGTCCGTGATGTCGAGCATGCGACCAAAAAATCAACAGGTGTTTTCCATTACACTTTCCTTGTGCCCAATGAAGTCCAGGTTATGCCGACCAAGTATGCCGAATATATGGTATGGCTTGACGCACGCCGTAGAGCGCATGATCTTGATCCAATTATTGCCTCGCGGTTTACAGAGGACTCTGCTTCGGCACGCATGGATGGTGTTACTGAGTAGGTAGCTCGGGGCGGTCTTTTCACTTTGGATATTGCGAATTAGATATGGATATACTTGTGCTATCTTTTGGTTGGTCACTTTTCAGCTTTACATCATCTACGTAGACTTGCCACGTCTTAAGAAATAAGAAAGAGTGGCTGGGTCGTATCTAACTTCAAATGACTATAGAGTTTACACCTTTTTCACGTGGCCCATACAACTATGAGGCTTCCAAGGTTCATTTCGAACTTGTCACAAAAGAATGAGCATTGGGAGCATGAATACGTATCTAATATCTGCCTACTTTAGTTAAGGATAGTTTATCTGATTGTAGGTAACTGATCGTGCCAGCGGCCATCTGAACAAGTGTCTACACCCCCTTTTTTACGCCAGACACTGCCAGTAATTCTGCTACGTAGTAAGAAACATAATTTTGTGTCTTTACTGGCACAGAGGAGTCTGCAAGGCTTCGAATGGAAAGTGGTCCGAAGAGCTAGTGGACTATTTGGAGTGGAAACTTTTGCCGATCAAACTAAGTTACTCCGCAGTCATGGTAATAGTAGTAGTAGAATTCTTTACCGTATTAGAGCGAGCTAATTATATGCCGCTATGCAGGGGAGCGCCGTGACCCGCAGGCGCGGTGGTCAAGTGGCTGCTCGCAGCCACTGTGGCCGTATAAGCCACACGAATCAGTGTAAACAAATCAAATCAAACATATCAGATAAAAACACGCGGGCTGTCTTCGACACTGAAACAGTCATGGTAATATCTGGCGGGACAATAAGTTACAACAAGATCAATCAACGCTCTAACAACAATAACACAACATATTATACCCAATACAGTCTTAGCTATGGCTACACGTCCAGTCCGCTTCGAGTTCCTTGCAAAAGAAAAGTTCACAGCCACCCACAATCTCCCCAGCCAGCTCATCCATGACTCACAAGCAGTGCAGGCAAACGCCGCATTAATGCGTGCTTTCGAGAGGGAGATGCAAAGTATCATGAAGATGCACGAGGCTGAATGTCTCCGCGCATCTGATCCTGAGTGCGGCAACTGTGGATCACCTGCGGTCAAAGCCTTGCTTACACCGATGTCGTGGCTTCATATAGTGCACGATCCATTTGTTGCAGTGCAAGTGCATCAAGTATGCAAACAAGGAAGATGTGAGATTGCAGCGAGGCAGGAAATTCAACGTTTTATGGCGAGCCCAGCAATGCAAGGACCGGGACCGTTTGATACCCAGGAGATCTTGATTTGTAAAGTTTGCGGCAAGACGGAGGATGTGAAGAGGTGCGGACGGTGTAAAGTGGTGGCTTATTGTGGAAAGGACCATCAAAAGGCAGACTGGAAGGCACACAAAATTATTTGCAAAGCCTTGTAAAAAGGTTTTGGATTCTGCTGAAACATGTCGTTGTCTGGGCTTTTAATACCTGAGTCGTCAGAGATAAAACACAGACATTGTGGTAGGCAAAACAGAACAAGGAACTTTGGGTCTTTGGATCTTTGGCGACTAGCAATGACTGCAATGACTACTTCTTTTTGGATGGGGGTTGTCTACTACTGGTATTTCTCGATATCAGACATTGGACGCTCTTGCGGTTGATACGCCCGAGATGGAATAACGCACTAGCTAAGGTCTGATGGATAGGAGACCGGAACAGAGCCTTTCTATTTCTTATCCCTTTTCCTGCCATCAATCTTTCATTGGTTTTTGCTGCTGGCGAGTGATAGTTATGTGATGTCTACCTCTATCAGTTTCTTGCTTGCTTTATTGGATGTTCTTGTTTGCCTTTTCACTCTGTTGGCTATCAATATTGCCCGGGTGGTTGTGTATCAGGATTTACCTGTCTTTTATTACTCAGGAACTAGGCTGTGGGACAATGTATCCTGGTACTGGCAAGGCTGATCACAATGTACAAAGCAGCATTCTCCAGTGGTAAACAGCCATAGAACAATTCCTCATACATTTTATACTCTATCCGTATATCCTCCATTTTGTTGGCGCCTCTCCATTCACAGGAGTCTCCGGCCCCGGCAGGATCTCTCTTAGGAGCTCATTAACCCCCATATTCATCTCGGCGCATTCCTTCCACTGTCGCGGATACCCAAGACTAACTTCCTCAAACCGACATCCATCCTTCCAATCTGTCCGCCGAATATGTAAATGCCCACTTATAACCACCTTTGCATTAAATCTCTGATGCCAGTCATTCGTCAGAACCGTACCACACCATAAACTAAAGCGCGGGATATATTTTAGAGTTACAAGGTCCTTTCGGAGAGGCCAGTGGTTGGCAATAATAAATGGTAACGATGGGAACTGCTGCTTCGCAGCCTCAAGCTTGGTCTCGAATCTTTCAACGAGATGCTTGCACCACTCCGCACGACTGGGGTGTGGGTCTGGATGGAGCAGATATTCATCTGTTGCCTCGATGTTGTGCTCTCTTGCCCATGGGACTGCGTCTGTAGAGGAATCAGTATGACTATGTGCGAGGTCCGTCTGTCTATGATACGAAAGGGGCACACGACACACTCGCAATACATAAATCCTTAAGGCCTCTTTGGATGTATATCGAGAGATGCATTGAGGGTCATAGGCAGAAATTCGACGTACTCTCTAAAGTGACATCACTAGGCCTGAACGAATAGTCGTACAAAGTGAACACCGGCGCGACCACAGCGGGACCACCTTGGCCTTCCCACACAACAAATTCATCTTCAGGAGTGAGGACGTCGTATAACCGCGCTACTTCAACGCACTGCTGATACTTGTTCTCGCCGCGGATATCAGCACTAGATCCCGTGGGCAGCGAGTACAACTCGTGGTTACCGGGACACCACCATACGGTGTCGAAGCACTTGGTGGCTACAGAAAATGCTACTTGCAGATGTTCAATGGTCTCTCCGATGTCGCCACATAGAATGAGGCCGTCGCCGGGGTGCGGCTCTAGGTCGGACCAGGCTGCTCGGTTGCTGGCGAAGGAGACGTGGATGTCGGCAATAGCGTACAGTTTACCGGTTGGGGATTTTCTTTTGTGTTGACTCTCTGTGCTATTAGACATCATGCCTCTCCAGCTTCTCTTATTTGAATAAGATGAGTGATGATGATGATGATGATGATGACAGCCTTTACAGGCAGATGTAGTTATATCCACTAGTCAATTTGGGGTTTAGCACAAGATGCGATTACCTAGATTGTCCACGTGCCGGTATCCAAAATTGGAAAACTTGATTTACCACGTCATTTGCGAATGATAGTTAACTGAGAATGCATGTGTTTAGACAACCATGTAATAAAATAGTTACCTAGGTATCTATATATCATCCTGTATGTATGTAATAATATGTACAATTCAACCTCAACCAATGCCAATCAAATAATAAATATAGCACCACCTGCAGTTAAAAAACCAAAAAAACAGCACTTTTCTAGATTGATTTACTTTATGATCTCCATCGCAGTAGACCAAGTGACAACCGTTAAAGTAGTATATACGTATGTATAAAGTGACCGGCCTGTTTTCTCATCGTAATCATTGAAAAGGCATTGGCTGTGCTGTGTTGTATTGTGTTATGTTCATCTGCTTGTGCCGGTCGTCAACTAAATAGCCGATATATATTCTGGCTTGTGTTCCAAAAATAAATAAATCTCGCTTATGATCAACAGCGGAATCGTCAGTAGCTAGGCCAGATGACCAAAGCCTTAACTGCAGTAAAATCGCACGAATTTTCGAAACCACGTACACCAATGCGTATGAAAATGAAAAAAAAAGAACAAGTGCATTAAATGCATTTGCTGAAAATGAAGAGGAATGGTGAGGTAAAACTCAAGTTTAAGATTCGTTCATGACTTCGTTAATTGTGCTCGATGATAACTTCGTGGAGCCTGCTCCGTTCCCTTCCTTGGCGTCAGATCTCGTGCTGCTGCCTTTTTCGCTGATAATCTCAAGTCTTGGCTCCGACTGAAGCGGTTCCTCTTTCATGCAAGCATTTTCAAGAATGTTGGTCCACTTTCCTGGCGTGCCAGCGTGGCTGTGCTTGAGATGTTGTCGAAAATGGTCCGCGCGGAAGAACTTTTTAACGTTGTTGCACTCGCCAAACTTGTGTATGCTGGTCAAATGCCCAAACCGCTGGTCCCAGTCTGGCTGGGGATTGTTTGGAAATTCCTCGCCACAGTAGCCACATGTGTCGTGAGAGGGGCCCATATTCGTCTGAGCTGTAGGCGACGTTGAAGGATGGAAAGCGCTTTGGTAGCTCGAGAGTGCCGCACAAGACCAGGAATGACGTCGTAGATGAAGTGAATTTTGGTGACGCTCTGCCTCATTTTTGTTCTTGAACCGGTTTTTGCAGAATTGGCATGTGTATTGCTTTTCCAACTCGTGGGTTCTACGGCACACAAAATTAGTAAACGCCCGGGAACAAAAAGATAATGGTGTATGTATATCTTACCGGAGCTCCTCCTGAGTTTCAAATTTCTTAGGCTTCTTCGGGCAACAGTCGCAAATGTACAATCCTCCCATTTTAGAACCACTGCTCCTCGAGCCACCAAGCCCTGACTGCAAAGAAATCTTGCGGGTCGATAGGGCTGATTTTGAGTCTCCTCCGTTGTAATACGACATCTTAGAACCACACAATCCGTGGACAGTTCCGATGGGACTAGGCTGACTCAAGACTGTTTTGTCATGATAGTGATCGCTCTCTGACTTGGGAGAAAGCCCTCCGGAGGACAGACGGTCATAAGAGGAGGCACTTGTAGCTACCGACAGTCCGCCTGAAGAGCTTAGAGATGCAGATGTCCGCCAGCTGCCGGAAGATGTGGAGGACAATGAACCGTGACTCGGTAGCTGCCGTGAACTCGCAGAAATATGACTTGTGAATAGATGCCCGCTTGCTCGTCGCTGCGCAAGATCACTGTTGCTAGTCGCCTTGTGAAGGGCGTGACGTGTCTCAACAATTGGTTCACGTGGTGGTGAAGACGCTCTCCGTTTCATTCCGTGGTGTCTAGACATAACATCAAGAGTAGGCTGCGTATGGTCGGTCAAATCTCGGCGCAAATGATCATTGTCATCTTCGCATTCAACGTCAGGGAATACGCTCTGTTCTTGGTATGGTCGATTAGAACGAGGTAAAAATGAAAAGGTATCTTCCGATTGAGGAGTTACAGTCCCCGCCCGCCTTCGATTCGAGTAGCTGTCGAACTCAATGCCTGTAGATGGCGCACTACTTTCCACACTGGGGCTGCGATACTCCAGAGTATCTTTCCATGAAGCTTTTGATCTTGGCGAATGGCCCCCCGGTGAAACCGCATAACTCCCGAGACTATAAGACGGTTCAAATATTGAAGAAGGCTGGTAGCTAGTTCCTAAACTGCCCGAGTGCGAAGAAGGCGCAGCAGTTGGACCTCTTGTATCAAAGGACAGTATATTCGATGAGCGGGGTGGAGAATTAGGCTTCCCAATCTTAGACAATAGTTGACGATCGTAGCTGTCCGAAGAGCTCATGACACATCTCCGGGAACAATCACGTTCACCCTGTAGACTTTTCCTTCTCAAATCTATTAGCCTACAGACATTAAATATACTGACTATGATGGCGCTTATATCCTTCACGAGTACGTAGAATGCATGATATACTTTAGATAAGTAGGTTGGAGTAGGACGCAAAAAAAAAAAAAACAAAAAAAGAATCCACTTACATCGGCTCCGAGAAATTTGAAGAATAGGATGATTGAAAACCTGCACCATCATGCTGTCCTGGGAGCTCAATCTTAACCTGGGAGGTTCTGCTATTTGTTCGAGCATCGGGGTCATTTAATGACATTCTCTCAAGGCGTGGAATAGGTTCTGGAGGACGATGACCCCCCAAAAGACTCGATCCTGGGTTAATCGGAGCTAGCTTGGTGATGTCAGGTCGACCCATTCCGTTGGCATGAAGCCAACCCACATCATGGCCATTTTCAAGGTCATTTATCCGTTGTGGTGGAGGTAATGGAGGGGGCGCAAATGCCTCGACGGTTTTATTTGGAATTCGCATCGGACCGGGCGACGCGAACGAATGAGAGGGAAGGTTTCGCTCATGGTTCACGGACGGAGAAGTTGGGAACCTGGGGAAGTCCATAACCGATACCGCGGGCACGTCGAGCCTGGGTTCGGTTCAATGAGGTCGGGGCGTCCCGGACGACACGACAGCTAGTATTCGTTTCCAAGCACGCAGCCCCCGGAAAGCTTGTGGCACCCTGCTAACGATGAGACAGTGATGTTCCGGATTTCACGAGCGTAAACTGTTTAACATTGCTTGGCGATATTTTCCAATATGGACACGAGGGCGATAATGGCGAATGTCAATGGTCTGATAGCAGAATTATATATTAAAAGCACAGCAGAGTGAGCAGCAACGAATCTAGGTCCGCAGAAATTCAAGAATTATGACAAGATAAGCAAGAATGCGTTTAATTGCCTTGTGTTCCTTTATTTTTCTGCAGTTCACAGTCACAAGTCTCAACCACCGTCGGCGTTGATTTGGTCGGTATATGCGATGCAAAGTATGTATGCAAAATGCTCAATGGGCTGTGGCCTGGTCAGACAGGTATTGGTTGGTGGTCTGATAGCTTTTATATTTCTCTTCCTCTTCTCTTCACTTTTATTCGGAATTGAGTCGACCAGCTGAGAGAGAAAAAAGGAGATGGAATGAAGAAAGAAACAGTCGGATGTTATCCGCCGCGGCGTCCAAAGGAACGGGAAAAAGGGAAAAAGGAAGGCGCGACAGAACAACGGGAAGAAGCAGGTTAGGAAGGAAGGCACTGCAGGAAAATGGCAGGCGCGATGCAGGACGTGGTAATCAGCACCCAGAAGAGGAGCAGAAGAGGAGTGGAGGGTGTAATACGACGCAAATGGAGAGGAGAGAGGAGGCCATGGGAGGTGGCAGGCGAGCCCACAGTAATACCTGCGTATTAATTAAACAACAATAGGAATAAGAAGGATATAATAGTGATAATAATGAAAAGCCAAGGGTATAATAAGAGATAATATATAAGCAAAAATATATTGTCGACGACTCGACGTTGAGCGAGGAATGTTAATTAAGAGTTAATAAACAACGATGAAGAAGGCATAAGGCTTATACAGGAATAAGTTAACTAACTAACTACTACTAGTTAACTAAGTTAGCTGTTAACTTATAACTACGTATTCTTTGAACCACCAGGATGCTCGGAGCGGCGGGGAAGAGGTGTTGTGTTAGCTAGAAGCCTAGAACTTAGGGCTCCATAATAACCCAACTCTGAATGAGTACGGAGTACGTACTAAATAACTAACATATTGAAGCAATGGCAGGCCCAACTCTGTATTCCGTACTCCGTAGTAAGCAGTTATTTTCAATTACACGCTGGATGCAATGTGGTTCGGTGGGACACTAAATACTAAATAGAGGGTCATTGTCCATGATTGGCTTCTGTCATGTCCTTATTACGCAGCATACGCACTGAAGCAGCGTGATCCATTTCTAGTAGATTAGACTAATTTTTGTAATACACACTAGTATTTTACAAGTTACAAAGTGGAATACCTGTATCAGTATATGTATGCCAGTATCCGTACTCGTACGCATCGACGTGATGAATTGAAGGAATCTTCTACATTATCAAGCGAGGGAGTTATTACAAAGCTATGTTGGTTGGTTTTGATTGCTTAACTATCAGTATGTATTAAGTTATTAACGATGAATAACTAAGTTGGTTCGTATTTCCAAAGTGTTTTATCATCACAGGTAATGGGACAGTATGTATGGGAAACAACCGTCGTTCCGTACTTCAAAGTTCAGGCTCTTCCAGACCACCGTCAATGATAAGCCGTCCAATTAATTTACCAATGTCATTTGGCATATGCAGGCCTGAGACGTCAGGCCCCACGAAGCTTGTTATTTACTCAATTGTTGTCGTACGGAGTACTTTGGTTGTTGTGTAACAAGTGTAACAAGTGTTACAAGTCCCTGGGTCACGTCTGCTGAAGTTTAACCGGGGCGCGTTGGTCCTAGCTTGTCATTGGCAGCAAACCATTGGTCACGCTTTACTACATTTAGTACATTAGAAGTTTAGAATACACTAGAATTCCTTCTGCTCAGCTCTGTTGTCAACGCCGCGACGCATAAAACTGTACCTAGGTACTACGTAGGTAGTAGGTAGCCAAGTCTCCCTACCGAGCTTTGCGCCAGCCATTGGCACGTGCCAACCATCCCCATCTGCCGTAGTTAGACTAGGGGCTAAGTTATATGGTAACATGCTTAGTTAACAGCCAGCCATCTGTTCACATACAATCAGATAATATGTATGGAGTAACTAGTAGCAGTGCGTAGGTACGTATTTATCTCTTCGATTAACTAAATCTTGGCGGGACTCGCTTGGAAGTTTCCCTCGGGGTCAATACATAGTACGTACAGATATTACGAAGTACGTAGTAGTACCATCTTACGTACCAGTACGAAGTTACTAGTTACTTAACATAATAATATGATACTGATACAATATTGAATACATATATCAGCCAATCACACACAGTCCTCCGGCGGGGTCGTTGTCGTAGGGCAGACTCCGCCGCCCGGCGTTCCGTCCAATCAATCGAAATAGCCTTACATCATGTATGTAGCACCAATTATTCAACATCAAATAAATAGATAGTTCTTTCTCTCAAAAATGAAACCTCGGGGGCTTGCATCTCCGTAGTACGTACTACTACGTTTATTTTAAGCCTTTGTACTCCGTACATGCTACACGGCGTACAGGGCTGAGCAATACCGAACGACCAGTGATTGGCAAAGTACAAGCGATGAAACGAAGCTTAGTCTCATCTCGCTCCCGGCAATTCTTTCCTTGCAGATGACTTGAGTTGTTTGTAGGGCGGCCAGGGCCCATCATCACGCGGGTATGGTATATATCTAGTGGAGAAAAGAAACCATATCTAGTAATCTACTCCGTAGTTGGCTTTATTAGCGAGTTTTTAATGTCCATCTATGCCAGCCAGCCTATCTAGGTAAGTATCTACGTAGTTACGCAGTTCAGTGAGATTTGGTGCTGTGACTAATTATTCTGCAAGATTAAATAGTCACCTAGACTCCGTAGAAGGTATAGATTGAAATAGCTAACATCGCAACATATATGAGCCACCTTAGCAATCTCTCGAATTCTAGAGCAGTCTTGTCAAGTCAAAAGCAAAAACAAGGATGTATATCACTGTTAGTTCAGACTCCATATTGCAGTTAAAGACTTCGGTTACCGGTATGGCCAGTCAGCCGTCGGAAACCCCACCCTCCACAGCCTACAGGAATGCTGCGAAGCGGTGAGGGGAAGCTAGCTACATTTTAGGATATGGCACTGCGAGTACGACTACGTACTGGAGTATTTCCTGTCGCTACAAAACTATTTACTATTTAGCCCTAAATTTAAAGACAAGACATCCGAAAACTATGGCGTTATTGTTGTTGGTCGTATCGCTATTTAGTACTATGGAACCACTATCTTACTTGGTAGGTTAAAATTGACAATTTGACAGTGACTTAGCTTGACAAAGCTTATTTCCGGGAAAAAGAGAAGAGGCTAAATTGTAGGCTACTATTTGGACCTTGAATAAGGAAACTGTCCCTCCTTTACTATTCCTGCAGCCTGGTATGAAAATAATTCCCCCCCCCGGCCGGGGAGAAGGACGGTTACAGATTATCAGAGCTGAGCGAGCGACACAATGCAGATCACCGCCTCCCGACGCACATCGCCCATTCTGATTGACATAAATAAATAGCCAGTAGCTACGTAGCTACGTACTACGGATACTTGAGAGAAGCTTCCCTGCTATCATCATTGGATAAGTGTCTTACCGTTAGCATACACAGATACGCGCTAGTACCCGTACATGTACCACAGTGGAGACTCTGTATCGGTATTTTACGCCGTTGAAAAACTGGCTGCCACTCTTGACTTAGCGTCCGTCCCGTGCCCGTGGCCCGCGGGCCATGGTCCGTTCTCACTGCTCAGCCTTAAGAGGCCCAGCAGCCACGCTTTGCCTGTTACAGTTAGGTACTGAGTACAGCGCACGGAACAAAAGGTTCCGCCTCGCTTTCGCTAGCCCTAACAAAGCTAGCTCACATGATTCCACAATGGCACAAATGTATACGTAGTACTACGTATAACCGGTTGTTGGCACTTGTTGGGACAATATTTTTTGTGGCTTAACTGGCTTCCATCTTCTTCTCTGCTAGAAAGTTGAAAAGGTTGAATGGCTGAGATGTCCTTAACGAACCATAGGTATGTAGTAAGGTACGGAATTTCGGCATTTGCGAAGCTCCACGGTTTGGATGAGTCTATTAACTTATTAAGACCGGGGAACGCTCAATTGGAGCGCTCTAATGGTCGGCGAAGAGCGTTTAAGCCTGCCGGGTCACTTTCACTTCAATTCTCAAAGTTTTCAATCAATTTTATATTGTCAATTTATCACTTAACTAGTACGTATATCCATTTGTACGTAGTTTGTTGATTTAGCAGCTCCCGCACTTCTAGTAGTTACTTCTCACTTCTCACTGCTCAGTTAATTCATTCCTCAGCCTGTTGGGACTGCGCTAGCGGCGGCACTTACAAGCTAGAGGGCCTAATCTGACGCTAATCAGTACCTATCTTGAAAAAATTTTCCTCGCATACGGCTACTAACGCCGTCTAACGGCGTACAGCATAATCCATGGTCCGTAAGAGAAAAAGAAAAGAAAATTTCCGATTCCCAAAGAAAGAGAAGAAAATCATTGAGAAATGGCGAAGCAGAAGATATTGTGGAGTTTGCAAATCCCGGGGACATCAAAACGTCAAACAAAACGTCAAAACGTGGGTACGTACTACGTACTAATTTTGTTTGACTTTATGAAGTTTACCTACTACCTAGGCACTCTCCTTGGGTGAAGACCGAGTTAACTTGCTGTAAAGACTGCGTTCATTGTTCAACGTTGTGCTGACGGATGGCAGGCGTGCATCTGCCATCTAATAATCTATTGAACGAAGTTAGAGTTTATAGGAACTAACTTATACCATTTCAGAGAGCACAATGCCACAAATGCTTCTGATTTGCCGTAAGGAGAGCCGGATAGATACCAAAATACGTAGTATCCGCCGGATAAGTATTCTGGAAGGAAGCCAGTTCAAGGCTACGTACGGATAGTAGATACAGCAGTCAGTGCCTTCACTAGTCCGTAAAGAGGAGGTTTCGTAGGGCAGACCTATAGCAGCCACTGCTGCTTTGGGAAAGCACACGGACGAGGTTAGACCAGCCGCTGTGCTATACCACTCTAAGACTAGTCTCCACACGCGATCTCCCATTGTGGCTAAAGTCTGTTTGCATTAGAATCCTTACTCTTGATTGAAGTTGACTTACCCCTCAGCCATAAGCTCAACTAACTGTGATAAATCGAGGTAACTAACTATTAGTTAGACACGCAGAGCAGAGCGAGTTCGCTAAGAAGGATATATGGCATGTGCAGGCAACTGAACAGCAAGCATTAATATTTCGCCGCCTTACTGCCTGCGAAATACGCTTTGTGGAAGACATCGGCCAGCATGGCTCTGGACCGTATTGAAGGCCTCAATCTCTATATCGGCGGGTTAGTTCTTCTCTTCTCTTCGTTCTCACTCTCGTATTCTTCTTCTTACATTGATTGCCTTTCCGGGATTTCCGGTCCAAGCGCCTCGTCCCACATTACATGACATTTCTCAAGGAGTCAATGCTTATTGCTTTTTTCTCTCCACTTCCTATCTAGTGTGATCTCTCTTAGAAACAAAGCCGCGCTACAGCAGACGAACATCACCCATGTGGTTTCGGTGTTGCGCATGCATCCCGAGGAGACTCTTACCAAGAGCTTTCAGCACTTCAGGATCGAAGTAGATGACGTAGAAGATGAAGATCTTCTGGAATATTTTTCATCCGCCAATGCTTTTATTCAGTCAGGGCTCGATGCAGGTGGAGGTGTCCTAGTTCATTGGTTTGTTCTCCCCCCCCCCTTTTTCACTGTCCGTACCCTGCACTGTGTCACTTGCAATCTCCAGGGTTCAATGTGTCTTATAACTGTTGAATAACCTAGCGTTTACTGCGGTTGCGTTTCCTAAAATATGAGTGGATCTCCACGTCTGTGGCTAGTGATGGCCAATCTCAGCTACGTGATTGGTTACCTTTTATATAGCCATATGTTTGATGTTTGCTAACCTTTTAGTTAAACCCCGACCGAAATAGTGCAATGGGCAAGTCTCGTTCTGCAGCCATATGTATTGCCTACCTATTACATCGACAGGTGCCGAAACTTGACCCGGAGTCTGCTCTGGAACTGGTTCGCAAGAGTCGTCCAATAGCAGAGCCAAACGAAGATTTCATGAGGCAGCTATGGTTGTATCAGGAGATGGGATGTCCAGATGATGTCGTAAATCATCCTATCTACCTGCGCTGGCTATCGCACCGCCAGATAGAGCTCAGTGCGGCGTGCGGTAGGGCACCAGAGCTAGACGCTGTTCGGTTCGAAGACGAGCTGCCGCCTCCACATGAGACCGAATCTACAGAGCAAGTGACGGAGATTCGGTGTCGCAAATGCCGGTATGTATACATATATTTTTCTCAAAGATATGCCGAAAAGATAAGCGTGCATAGCTAACCAAAATGGAACACAGACGTATGCTGGCTACAACACCTTTTATCATCCCTCACGATAAAGATGACAAGAAATATTCGTCTAGGGCACCAAAAGAAGGAGTTGACTGTGCACACATATTTCTCCATCCGCTGACATGGATGCGACCATCTCTCTTCCCTGGCACTGCCCATCAAGAATCAGGCACATCAACCAGTAGCAGTGACAGCGATGCACCATTATCAGGCCGACTAACATGCCCTAACCCCAAATGTGAAGCCAATGTAGGCAAGTTCGCCTGGCAGGGGCTGCAATGTAGCTGCGGCAAATGGGTTGTGCCCGCTATTGGCGTTGCTCGCGCCAGGGTTGATGTCAATGAAAGAAAAACCGACATCTCTGGTTCTTCTTCTTCTTCTTCTTCTTCTTCTTCTTCTTCTTCTCCTCCTTCTGCTGCAGCGAGCAGCACTGCTAGTAGCAGATTGGGGGCTATGGGCATTCGATTACCGCCTCATATGCGCGGAGCAGGCGCAAGTCAGGATAATGGTGATCTGACCCGGAAGAATAATCTGTAAATAGACCGGATACTTCCATTTGGTTCCGGACAAAATAACAAGGGAACCTTTGGAAGTAGTACATGAAACCATATGCACTAATGCAAAAAAGTAATACCCGAACGATGACTCTGGAACATGCAGTTGATAATCACTCTTGGCAGTTAATGCCTACTACCTAGGTACTTCAAACATCGATATACTCCGTATACGTAGCTAGCACTGCAGAGAAAGGAATGTTCCAATCCATGAGGGAGAAGTCAGCCCCATACGTCATCCTATATTTCTACGGTTAAGACCATTATACCATCATATAACTAACTTAGTTACCTATACATACCAGGCAGGATGCATGATAATCTTTTAGTCTTTCTCGCGGAACGCCACCTATTTTGCCATCTTGCATGGATTGAGCAGCTAGCTACGTACGGACGTAGTGTGGTACCCTTGATACGCACTGTCCGTTCTAATACCTACTACGTAGGTATCCAGGCTAAATCCCAATAGACCGAGTAGTAAGTACGTATTGGCTAATACGTATATGTTAATTAAGCCTAATTAAATATGTCTTCCAAGTTCCCGGTCCACATAGTCACTCCGCAAGTAATTAAATATAGTCAATTAGTTAACTAGCCGTGTTACAGGTAGGTATAGTCCAATATGCACTGTTACTACACTGGTCAGCAGTGACTGCGTCACTGCTCAGTGCTGGCCTTAGGCCTCCTCCCCGTTGGCGGCCCTCAGACGGGCCGTGCCTAGATTAGGGCTTGTAAACTTGCTCGCCTACGTGTCATAGTACAAGGGGTAGAAACCTAAGTACATCAGTATAGGGCTATTCCTTAACAGGTCTCGTGGCTCATCAGGGATCCTACTGTTTGCTAATGGCATTGCTGCTAGTTTCTATTTAAATATTCCTTTATTCCTTTGCTTTTCAGGGAATGTACTTCAAGTCGGTCTACAGAGTGATGGCATGGGCTAACGTGCCTATTGATGAGGTTATCGCCGCTAGATGGAATGTAAACGAAAGTCAATATCATTACTGTACTAGGTAGTTGGCATTTAAACTCCGTGATCCTCGGGCATAGTCATAGGAACATGGGTCGAGCAGGTAACTAAATGCAAAGTGGTTTTATTTGCAACAGCTCTTCTATTCAGAGAGGCTATTGAATAATGAAAGGATGAATAGGTAGCTAGTAAAATGTATTTAACTTACTAACAGGGAAATCAGTACATCACACAGATAGCAAGGAAGCAAAAGTCCTGAATTCACTAATTTACCCAGTTAAAGTCAGCTAATTTATTGACTAGATGATATGATTAAGTTAATTATTGTAGTTAACCAGTTAATTATGTATTTACTTGTAATCATGTAACAGTGTAAAACTGAACGCAGCTTTGTCGAGTGATAAGCTGCATTAGCTTCATTCAGTTTTACCTGGGTAGGTTGCCATAGTTGACCTCGTGCATTTTTCCTATTTCAGTCTGCCTGTTGCATTGTTGTTAAACTTTTAATTCCACCGGCAAATACGTATTCTGTTGTCTTCTACATAGTTCTAGACATTAGCTACATATGATTTGTATTCCAGAATGTACCTAGGTGCATCTCGAAATAAACCGAACTGAAAACCTGGGTCCTTGCACATTGCCGTACGCCGTCTTATACATGCATACAAAGTAACACTAGAGTGTGATGCGCTCCGCGTAATTGTGTTAAAACCGGTCAGCCCTACAATAGCCAAGCCTATAGGTAGGCCAGATAGTACCAGAGACAGACAACTCCGGGAATATGTATGCATGCAACAAACCATTGAATTCAGGTGACCAAGGTACGAACTCGTATTCTATAGGGGCCAGAGAACTATTTCTTTTCTTTTTTCACTACAAGGTGTTATAAGGCTGGCCGCATGACAATGGTGGATGTTAGTATGTTAGTACTAGTACATGTATAGGTGTATATACGAACGTTGCATGTGAACCTGACAATCAGTGGGCCGTCAAAATTCTCAGCGTCCAGAAGTTGCTTGACAGCTTTGATCATTTGTGATATGCACATCACTTGATCTCTTGTGGATTCGACAAGTAAGATATTTACAAAATTGGCAGCCCGGTGACCTTGTCAGCTGCATACCTAAGCGTAAGCTACTCACCGCAATTACGAGGAAGTACCTAGGTAGCATATCTCCAACCCTAGTAACATCGGAAGGGTCTAAATATAAAAGAAAGGCTGTATTGAGCAGTCTGATCACGATGGCTATTCGTCTTTAGGCATAGTTGTGCTCGTGGGTGGTAGTCAATGTCCTGTCCATCCACTAGTATGTGCATGGTTTTTACTTCCAAGGCTCCTTAGACTATTGCCTTAGTTATTATTTATGCGGGGTAGACTAAGATATAACTAGTCATATTCGTCATGAAAAGCAGCGATTGATTGATACCTATGCAATAATGTACGCGTCAGCAGCAATACGAAACTTCAACTCGTATACCTAGACACCAACTGGCTGCAGTATCCCATTTCACAGACAGGGCTGTTGTATATGAGAACCCCAGCAGGCTAGACTGCACCCATACCCGTGGACATCCACGCACAATGCCTCCGACCCTGCAGAGTGCAGATTTCTGGCGCTTTCTCTTATCGCCTCGGGAGCTTGGCTATGCGTCTCTGCCCAGTTGGCTTGCATATAAGAATGCATGCAAACGGCCAGAAAGGGGAATTCTGGGCTTGGATAATGTAGTCATCGTTGCTCCTATCGGAGTACAAGGACCCCAATCATAAAATATCCATTACATTAGGTATATCACTTTTCAAACCGCAACAAACATCTTAAATTGTTTGGTATCATTTCCGAAACATGGGGTCCATTCTGCCTTTTATCCCAACCGATTCAGAGCGGCAGACTCTCCTGGCGCAACAGTATATAACGAACGCAGGAAATCTTGCAACGGCGAGCCTTCAAGCGCCTGAGAAGAAGCAGGGCCAATCGGGTTCCAACTGGACTACTGCGGAGGCCTATGCTGTGCGAGGGGTACCTATAATTGATGTTGACCCAACACGTATTGTTCCTCAAAAACACTTCCCCGGAAGAGATAACCAAGGCGAGTTAAGCTAAATTACTATTACCTTACGTACAATACTAAGCGTGTCTATTCTTTTTAAGATTTTATAACGATGCGCAGGTATATCCGAGAAGCAACAATAGATAATCTCAAATCTTACACGGAAACCGATTTCCTTGAAAATCCATATCAACTTGTTTTTGAAGATCTTGCAGAGCTCATCACGACATTTACTTCTGAGGAATCAATCCTGAACGCGCATCGAAGGACAGTTAGCGAAAGCTCCATCGAAACTGATCTTTCTACTTCCAGCAATGAGGGTAAAAGCGAGGTCGTTAGTGTTCGTTGTCTGAAAAACTTCATCAAGCTCACGTTGCCCTATATGCGGTCGCTTAGAGAATTGCCCGTTCAGGGAACCGATAAACCTGCTCTAAGGTGGTGAGTAGGCTCTGTTACTCCTAATTGATAATAAAGAGACATTCCGTAACCTGTTTCCATAGCTACGCTAATCCTACTCGATTTGAGTGGACTATGGCAGGCGTTAAACATGTGGCGGTCAATGACGGTTCGTTCTATAGGGCTTAAAGTACGCCCTGTATTAACTTGCCTGTATAGCACCGACTTTTGCCCTTCCACTCAAAAGATATCGAAATAGCCTTGCCAGCGCACGTGTAGCCTCAAGCCAGTCCTCTTTGAGGGAGAGATTGTAGCCTCGTGTAAACCGTAAATTAAAGGACTCATTCTCAGAGCATCCTTTTGCATGTACCCTAGAAACCAGAGTTTTTGTAAAGAATCCATGGGCAACATGGAAATAGAATCCATGAAAACCAACCACAAAAACTTCTTGATCCTGGCTGTCCTCATCAGCCCGCTGAGTGCCGATATTTATAGTAAGCTGTCCCAGCATTACGCTAAGAGTTTCCATAAGAAATTCACTCCAGGTCTGTCCTTTGAACCACTAATCAATGTTAGAAAGATAGTCACTTGAGGTGTGTTTTAGATACATACCCCAGTAAAAGATATTATTGGTATAGGCGCTGGCCTGATCGCTCAATAGTAGCAGCACCTTCCACCCCAGCGGCAAACTGTTTACCACCGATTGTCTATTTCATTCTAAGTCCAGGCGTGGAAAAGCTACAACAATTGGCAGTGTAAGCTCAGACGTCAGAAAAAGAAAAATTAATAAAATTCCGAACTTACTAAACTCTAGGCCCTTTCTCTTTAATGCCTTCAAGATTAATATAGACGGTCTCCATCAACAATCTTTTTTATTTATTTGCTAATACCCCGCTCGACTTTTGTCATGCGGATCCTCTCTAATATGCGACAGAGGAAACCTCCGGTTCCCCTTCGGTGAAAAACTCTGCACCTAGTGTACACTGTTCGCGCTCTGGGTACCTCTCTAGATCCTGTGTCGCGTCGACATCCTTTGTTCAACCACTACTTTCCTCCATCTCCTCCACCA